>CAIGRP010032886.1:0-12741 GCA_903798385.1 Fraxinus cuspidata
TACGTCAGGGCCAAAGGCGCTGGGTTATGATCAATGACCCGTTTCCAATCGAATTAGACTATCAATTCGCCAAAAACAGACAAGTTCAAATTTATCATGAAATCATTATTTTGCTTTGTGATCCCACTTCATCATAAATTCTAATTGCTTACGCACTTCATAAAAAAGTCGGCAATTTTTGCCCGCTGAACACCCAATTTCCGCTTGAGTGGTGAAAATAGGGAGCCTGCCACTCCCCTACCGCGAGCTTGGGGGCTCGAGCACCACGCTCTGCACGCTGTGCACGGACTTTGACAGGTACTATATATATAGTTGATTCTTCATTATATTAAAAAAGAAGTTGGAAACACAATATCTTGTAGTTTTTAATCTTATATTTAATTCTCCTCCTCTGCACGTGATCATTTTTCCATGTAAAGTTTCGTGTTTTTGATTGTTTATTTCATCTTGTCATATTACTCTCGTTTATTGAATCTAACAAATGGTATCAAAACCAATTGGTATCGCCTTGTTTCACAACATTATACCCTTGAAGACCAAAAAGATTCTTCCGCAATCTGCATTCACAAGTACAACTATTCTAAGAATAAAGATTAGAGATAAATTTGAAAAACTTCCATAATTTTGATTCATTGGTGTACTCACGGAATATAGCGTGTGAACGAGTCAACCAGTTTTTTCTGTTGACTTGATTAATATCCCATGATCTAAATTAACTAGTTTAAGGAAGAAAGAGTGCGATAGATTCAAGTATTACTAACACTCGTATTTTGGCCTATATTTACAGAATTTCATTCTCTTGGAGGATTTGTTTTCTCTTATAAAAGCTTCCATGCTTTACTCCATTCATATTGATTTTTTTCAGTCTTCCAAAAAACATGACAATAATGAGAATTATTTTACCCTCATCACTCCATTTTCCGGAGAATCCATACCATTTGCTCATACAATTTGGTTCGGGCCGTAGCCGACGCTCACAACTATAGCCAGTCGCGAAGCCTACATTTCCATAAGCACTGCAATCATATTGCAAAATCACAAGTTAATAAGAATCAAACTGACTCAAAATTTTGCAGCTTCTGCCTGATTCATATTAGATTTTAGTTTGATTTCTTTTTCGTACTAATTAAGCCCGTGCACATTAATAATTTATTGAGCAAAACGGTGTCATTGTTTGATATTTTCGTGACATAACTTATATATGCGAAGGAAAGTAATCAATCATCATATTTCGAAAGACTCCTTGAAATTTAAACACCTGAAAACTTGTGAAAAATGCTAGTACAGTAAATATTGGAATATCTAGCCTCCGTTTAACACATTTATAAATTAATATATAAATAAGAATAGTCGTGGATCTTACGAAGTGTATGATTAATAATGTGTAATAGTTGTTGTTACTCATAAGATAAATTAAAGACCGCATGTGACACTGATTAAACTGCGTAGCGAACAGTCTGGGGACCCCACGCCTTACACAACGAAACGGACGACTCTGTTATATATAAGGCGACCCCTTATATAAATGGACCGACCCCATTTAGACAAATCCCCCATGTAGGAACAGGTACTCACGAGGAGATCGCAAGATCCTCAACAGATCCTGTGTTGAATGATTGACAACACAATTCACTACCATCGTCGCCTCTGCACACCTATATGGTCAAATCCTAATTGCCAAGTTAGGACTTATGGATACGAAAGTGGCCCTAGCATTTAATGTCTCGATTGATTGATGTATGAGATAAGAAATGTCAATTGGTCTGATAAGGCCACATGTCCTATCATCCTATATGCTTCGTTTATCTTACTCAAGTATAAAAGCTCACACTTAGTTCCATTCAAGGGTAATGCACATTTAGACTCTCAAAGCTATAATCTTCCTACATACATTTTTTAGTTGTTCATTCCCAAGCTGACCCCCTTTTATCGATTCGAGGCTCTCGTTCACAGCTCTCCCACACTCTAAATTATTCATCTAGCTGACCTGACCATTGGAGTGCATGCGGTTAACCCCATCCCCTTCAGAGGAGGCCACATGTGACTAATGGTTTGTCCAAGTGTGCTGGAATTCAGTTTGCGTGGACATGAGAGGTTTTGGGATCCGTTGGCCACATCGTTGATACATTTTTTTAGGTCAACAGATTGGCGCCGTCTATGGAAAATTTGGTACCATAACCACGAACATCCTTGTGGTAAAAGCCATTTGAAGCAAAACCTTGGAGAAGGGCTAGGTCCTTAAAGAAAGGACCGCCACGAAGAACAAACATCGAAGATGCCTACTTTTAACTCAGTCGAACATTCGCTATGAGTTCCAGCCACCAAGGAACCCATGGTGGAAATAGGCAGCAGGAGGCCTTTGAAGAGGAGGCCCTCCGCACAAATGTGAATATGAATCGCCCCTATTACCAATACAGGCGAGGCGGTACCACAACACGCTTAGCCAGAGAAGTAGGGGAAATGATTGCAAATATGAGAAACATGGCCCAACAGAACGTTGCCATGCTGCAGCTACTCATGCAAATGCACCGGCATGCAGGGTCCTAGGGTCCTCGACATGGAATGGTTCCCCAAGAAGGCGACGAGAATGACACAATAGCATACCCTCAAATGCATGGCATAAATGACAGTTTAGGGGAGAGGGGGGTGGAAGTAGATACCTCTACCAACTACGTTACGAGCCGATCTGGCGATAACATGCCACATGAGGGAAACTTTTCACTAGAATACACTTAAGAACATGAACCTCAAAGATCCAACAACATTTTCGATCGGATTAGAGCCTCAAAGCATAGAAATAGGTCCTATCAGCTACCCCCTATTCAAAGAGGGCAAGAATAGCGGGGACGTCATAACCCCTTCGTTATCAGGCAGAGAAAAATGATTCTGGTGGTCCATGCAGATCATTTGAGTTGGATGATGATGATGAAAGCTAGCCCTTCTCCTAATAATTGAGAAGCGCCCCGGTTCCAAGTCACTTTATGCCCCCAAAGATATCCAAATACGAAGGGAAATGTGATTCGGTGAAGCACCTCAACAATTATAAAACCCACATGTCTCTACGAGGAGCTTCGCCAGCGTTAAAATGTAGAGCTTTTCATTTCACGCTAATGGGGGCCACAGAAATTTGGTACAGCTGCATCCCAGCCGACAACATCAGAAGTTGGCCAGGCCCCAAAAAGACATTTTTGAACCAATACCTGTATAGTAAAGAAGGAGAAGCCCCCATCCAAAAGCTACAAGACATGAGGCAGTAGGTAGGTGAAACCTTGAAAAGCTATTTAGCTCGTTTCATAGATGAAATGACCTATTGCGAACATGTTACGGATAGGGTGGCCTTTTCTGCCCTAAGAGGAAGCCTCAACATGAACACTATAGTTTGGAGAGACGTGCAAAATAAAAATCCCACCTCTTATGATACCTTGGTAGAAATGATGAGAAGCAAAATTGTTAAAGAGTAGCTGATTGAACACCACAATAGAACTTCCCTGGGACTCCCACCATCTCAAAGATAGGGAAGAGGCCTTGTATCCCAATTGGTGGACCAGCAGTGGATCCAAGTAGGACATATAATAGCCCCCACCTCAGGCCAAGCGTGGCTACAGCAAGGCTAAATGCAGTGCCCTTTTTGGAGTATAAGGAAGTTAGACCTGAGGCCCCAAGGCAGTCGAATCCATCCAAAGGAAGAGGCAGATGGAGAAACAAGGAGCCTCGAGATAGGCAATACTGTAAATATCATCGAGCTGATAGCCACAACACTGAGAATTGCATGTCGAGATCATATCATAAATAACCAATTGGCCCCCGCATTGGGGATAGAAACGCCCGTCAAACGTAAAGAAGTGCACCCCAGCTTAAACAAGATAGAGAGCCTAGGCATAGTGAGGCGAGGCGACACCGCATGAATGAATCAACTCGGCGGGAGAACGAGGAAGACAGAAACAGGACAAGAGGGCAAAGACCGATGAGAGAGCCTAAGAAATTGAAACCATCATAGGTGGTCCACACATAGGGGGTTCCAAGAACGCCAGAGGAACTACGTAAGAGAAGAGAAAGACCCTCCCACAACGAACTACTTGATCAATAGCATAGGCTGCAAGTCTAGGAACACCCCATTAATAACTTTCTCCCCAACGGACACTGTGAGAGTTAATTACCTACACTCTGATGCGCTGGTGGTAGAGCCATTATAGCAAGGAGTGGGCTAAGATGCATGTTGATGGACAATGGGAGTTCCGTTAATATCCAGTTCGGAACCACCTTTGACAAATTGATGGTGGATCATGAACTCACCCCCTTGAATGCTCCCTTATATGGTTTTACTGGTGATAGCATCGTCCCCAGAGGGAGGATCACATTAGTAGTGGAAATTGAGGAGCCCCAATATAAGGCTTACCACTTCATGGAGTTCCTCATTGTGGACCACCAATCTGCTTACCACGGAGTATTATAACGACCCGCCTTAAAAGAACTCGAGGCTGTAACATCCATACATCATCTATGCATCAAATTTCTCACCAAGGAAGGAATTACCATGGTGCGAGGGGATCATATGGGATTAAGGGAATGCTATCTTAGCGCTTTACAAAAATTCGAGCCCCGCAGTGTAAATATGATCTTGATGGATGCCGAAATGGTTGACGTACTTGAAGAAGGTCCTATCCCTAAACAAAGGAAAGTCGTCAACATGATAGACACCCTTGAAGAAGGTATCATTGAGGTTGATTTAGACGCCAGGGTCACAGAATCAAACTTGTAGGTGACCCGGTAGAAGAGCTTGAATATTTCCTTGTGAACTTACATGACCCCACAAGAGTGTTACAAATAGGAAATGAGCTCGAATCAGAAGAAAAAACCAGGCTTAAGGACTTCCTACTCAACAACTTGGACATATTTGCGTGGAGACATGAGGACATGGTGGGCATTGATCCCAAGGTCAGTTGCCACCGACTTAATGTGGACCCAAAGTTCACCTCTCACAAAAAAAGAGCCCTAAACCTAAAGAGATACAAAAACTCATATCTAATGGCTTCATCAGGGATGCAGTACACCCAAAGTTGATATCCAACCCCGTCTTAGTAAAGAAAGCCAATAGCAAATGAAAAGTTTGCATAGACTTCTCCAACCTCAACTAAGCTTGCCCAAAGATAGTTTTCCACTTCCAAGGATCGATCAGCTAGTCGATTCTACTACAGGCCACGAACTCTTGAGTTTCATGGATGCATACTCAGGGTACAACTAGATCTCCATGCACTTAATAAATGATGAAAACACCTCGTTCATCACTAATAGAGGCATCTACTACTACAAAGTCATGCCTTTTAAATTGAAAAATGTTGGCGTAAACTATCAACAGCTAGTTAATAGGATATTTTCTGACCTCATAGGCTAAACAATGGAGGTATACATCGATGATATACTTGTGAAAAGCCTTAGGTCTGTAGACCACATTGAACACTTAGAAGCTACCTTCGAGATCTTGAGGAAATACCGGATAAAGTTGAATCCATTGAAATGCGCTTTTGGTCTCACTTTCGGAAAGTTCTTGGGTTACATGGTTAACCAGCGAGGCATTGAGGCTAACCCTAAGAAAATTAAGGCCTTGTTGGGCATGAAATCCCTCAGTAAGCCCAAAGAAGTACAATGTTTGACGGGGTGCTTGGCAGCGCTGGACTACTTCATCTCCAAAACTACAAATAGATGCCTCAATTTCTTTAAAATCTTAAAAGGGGGGAAAAGATTCCAGAGAAACGAAGAATGTGAAGAGGTGTTCCAAGGGCTGAAGAAGCACTTGGGCTAAGCCTCCCTTCTCTCGAAGCACAAGGGAGAAGAATCATTGCTACTATATCTAGCCGTAAGCGCCAAAGCTGTGAGTTCAGTACTGGTAATGGAAGAAGGCGACACTCAATTACCTGTCTACCATGTAAGCAAAGCCCTCCTCCAGCTGAAACGCTTTATATTGATATGGAAAAGCTTGCTTTGTCCCTTATGATCGCTTTTAGGAGGCTGAGGCCCTACTTTCAGGCCCATACCATACATGTATTGACGAGCCTCCCCATCAAGAAAGTACTCCAAAGGCCAGACACTTCAGAGAGGCTGATGAAATGAGCTGTGGAATTAAGCAAATTTGACATTTTATATCAGCCAAGAACCTCAATGAAGGGGCAAGGAGTGGCGGATTTCATAGCAGAATTCACAAAGGTAACAAACTTCAATGTAATGATGGAACCAACAGACCCCCCAACTTGAAAATTTTTTGTCTATGGATCATCCGAGAAAATAGAATCAGAGGCTAGTGTACTACTGAAGAGCCCAGAAGGTCACAAGCTTAATTGTACAGTGAGGTTTGGCTTTAAGATCTCCAACAATGCAGCTAAGTACGAGGTGCTTCTAGCAAGCCTCATATTGGCCAAAGAAATGCAGGTCAAGAACTTAGCAGTTCGCAGCTACTCTTAGCTAGTTGTAAGCCAGGTCGGCGGCAGTTTTGTAGCCAAAGATAAGGGCATGATAGCATACCTAAAGAAGGTTATAGACCTGATCCTATGCTTTGAAAAATTTGATTTAACCTAAATCCAAAGAATGGAGAACATGTATGCAGATGCCTTATCGAAATTGGCGACCAGCAAAGACTTAGAATTGCTCAAAATTATACCAGTTGAATACCTTCCCAGGCCCTCCATAGCCAAAGTAGTAAAGTTGATGTGGGTTGATGGAACCCCATAATGGACGCAACCTATTATAGCTTACTTCAAAGATCACATCTTATCGGACATCAAGGAAGAGCCCACAAGCTTAGACGAAGAGCCGCCCACTATGTACTCCAAGACGAAGTACTTTACAAAAGGGGATTTTTATCCCCCTCTTATGGTGCACTGGAGGGAAATGAGGCTAATTACGTCATACGAGAAATCAACGAAGGAATATGTGGCAACCACATAGGGGGTCAATCATTGGCCCATAAAATACTAAGGCAATGGTACTACTAACCAACTTTGAAAAAAGATGCTGTACAATTCGTGAAAAGGTGCAATAAGTGTCAGTGCTTCTCCTCCATTCAAAGACAACCATCCCTAAAGTTGACCGTAGTTTCCAGTCCCTAGCTGTTCGCCAAATGGAAGGTCCACCTAATAGGGCCTATGGGAAGGAAAGTGCGAGCTATACGATTGTCGCCATTGATTACTTCACTAAGTGGGTCGAGGTAGAACCATTGGCTAAGAAAACTGAAGCAAACACTTCTAAATTCATATGGAAGAGCATCATATGCCGGTCCGGAATCCCCCACTCAATCATAACAGATATCAAGCAGCAGTTCGACAACAAGAAGCTTAGAGACCTGTGTAAGGAATTGGGTATCAAAAAACACTTCTCATCCCCTCACCACCCCCAGGCAAATGGCCAAGTCGAGGTAGTTAATAAGACTATAAAAGACCTCTTGAAGAAAAAACTTGATACATCAAAGGGTAGGGGTGGGAAAAACCTAATCGAACCCGCCCAAACCGCCTAAATCGAACCAACCCGACCTGTTTGGGTAAGTTTTTTTTGTTATTTTTACATGGGTTGGTTGTGTAGGCGAGTTGGGTTAGGTTAGGTCGGGTTATGGGTCAACTCATGAAAACTGAACAAACCCGCCCAACCCAGCTCGACTATATTTATGAACTTTACAAGTGTTATTAGTCCATATCAACTGCATCACAGATCTCAGCATACGAGACGTATTTATTAGTCCAATATTTATGTTGGATCCTCGCAGCCCTTGGACCTCAGCATGCAACATCTCCAAGACTGTGGAGGTAATTTTGTCTGACTTTCCACCCAAGAAGTTTTGGGCCTTCTCGGGACACTCCTTACCTCATTCCCCTTCTTCTTTCTCACCAAGCTAGCCCCCTCATCAACTGCCTTCTCTACCTCTACAACCTCCATAGGGGAAATTGGTTCGGCAAGAATGGGTAGTCGAAGTGACTTCCCAATGGTAGTCTGGCGTTTGGGAGGAGAGTCGGACCTAGTATTCTTTGATAAAACTAACTTTCTCTTGGTGGGCCTCTCAAGGGGAGCCTCTGCCTCATTTTCCTTCTTTACCCCTTTCATCTCTGGAAGGGACAGATGGTTCATCTTTGAGAGATGAGCTAGCTCGTCTCGTTGATTCTTGTAGGAAGAGGAGCCGGCACTCAGGGGTTTTTTCTTCTGTGCTTCCCCCAAACTCCTCAGTTGGAGCAGGCTCGGCTTTACATACTCCTTTTTGTCATGTTTCCCTACAGACAAAAGAAACATTTAAGAACTGTAGGAAAAAGCAGTCAACGAGTAAAGGAGCGAACCATCCTATCAACAAGTAAGAGGTTCCGCTTGCCAATAATGTTTTTAAAATACCTCTTCTCCGATGGTAGCTCGTATGTTGCCTTGATGATGGCTCACTCAAATACCTCTTCAACTACTAATGAGGCTCGATATACGCTTCAAGGGCCTCGCCTAGCACTTTTTAGCCTTATCACAGACTTTAGCTATCAAATAGACTCCCTTTTTACTTCCAGAACCTCATCACATATCCCTCAGCCTCGTCGCAAGCTTCAACTAATAGAATCTTTTTCCTTTTAAGACTAGAAAGTCCACGCATCATATAAAAAATCATACCTAGACTTCGGGGACTGTTGTTCCTCATAAGATAAGTTAAAGACCGCACATGGCATTGACTAAATTGCGTGGCGGATTGTCTAGGGGTCCCACACCTTACATAATGACATGCACGACCCTATTATATTTAAAGCGACCCTGTTATATAAAGGTGGCTCCTTATATAAATGGACCGACCCCATTTAGACAGACTCCCCATATAGGAACCGGTTCTTACGAGGTGATCGTCCTAATTGCCAAGTTAGGACTTATGGATACGAAAGTGGCCATATCATTTAGTGCATTGATTGATTGATGTATGAGACAAGAAAGGTTAATCGATCTGATGTGACCATGTGTCCTATCATCCGTTGGGCCTCGTTTATCCTACTCAAGTATAAAAGCTCACACTTTGTGCCATTCAAGGGTAATGCAAGTTTAGACTCAAAATTATAATCTTGCTACATACATTTTCTAATTGTTCATTCCTAAGCCAACCATCTTTTATTGATTGGAGACTCACGTTCAAAGCTCTCCCACATGCTAAATTATTCATCTTGCTGACCTGACCATTGGAGTGCATGCAGTTAACTCTATCCCCTTTGGAGGAGGCCACGTGTGACTAACAGTTTGTCCAAGTGTGCCAAAATTCAGCTTGCGTGGACGTGAGAGGTGATAAGTGTATTTTATACACTTATTCGGGATCTAAATTGTTGTATTTCATGTTATATAGGTAAAACTTAATGGTTGAATGAGAAATCAAAAGAAAGAAGCGAAAATTGGTGAAAAATGACAAAATTCAAAGTTTGAGGACCAAATTGAAAATATTCAACAGTTGATTCGGGCCACAAGACGATACTTCAAATATTGCTAGGAGACAATTAGATGGAATAAGAACTAATAAAGGAATGGATTATGATCAAAATCAATTTCCAATCTCACAAGTTATATTCTAATTTTTAGTCAAATATTGAAACCATTTTTGGTATAGTAAATGTTTGAATTGAGAAAATTATATTTCTAGAAAAATTGTAGCCCTTTGTGTTAGATTTTCCATGCACTTTGGTACTCTTCAAGGGGCTATTGAGAGAAATAGTTATGATCAAAATACTGACTAATGTGCAGAGATAAAAAATCCACCCGTGAAGATAATTTTCCTTATTCGATTGGAACTCTTTTGAAAGTCAATTTGGACGTGATTTTCAGTCAATTTTCGACTCTTACGAATACATAACAGAAGAATACATATGGGGGGGGGGGACCTCTCATATACATATCATACTCCAATATTCATTAATTATTATCATCAAAGAAGGAAAATTCATTATTTTTGTAAGAGAATTGAAGAAGGCTTGCAAAAATTCAATCAAGTGAAGATTCAAACTTCATTTTTGGGCAAAGAAGAGAAGATGAAAGTGGAGATTCATCAAGAATCCAATGAAGATATTCAAGATTTCAAGATTGATATTCGTCTTCTCAATTTATCAAAAATTCGGGTTATATCTTTTTACTTAAACATGATTTCTTGTAATTTCAGTATCTTAGGCTAATTTTATACATTGTTAGGATGATATGAACCCTTGTTATCATATTTTTAGTTTTTAATTAATTATTTTGACTTTAATTCAATTTAATTTGTGGATGTTTATTATCATTTTTTCCAATTGCTTGATCACTAATTGAATTCACCAATTGAATTGTTAATGAATTTTATTGTTATAGAGAGACTCAATATGGTTTTAGCATAATATAATAAATGTTGTAAGGTTCGATAAAGGATAGAGATATACCTCTATGCTTTATATGGTTTCAATATGTGTTCTAGCACTCATTAATGTATTTATCATGTTTGTATCTTTCATTGAGAGATAGAAGGGTTACATGAGGGGAATAGATTTGATCGCTATCGAGAGAGGCTTTCAATTAAATTAGGAACATTAACCAACATAAATGATTTCAAATTGTCACTTTAATTGTTACATTAAAAATATCTTTCATCGAGAAATAGAAGTGTCACATGAGGGGAATAGATTTGATCGCTATCAAGAGAGGCTTTCAATTAAATTAGGAACATTGACCAACATGAATGATTTCAAATTGTCACTTTAATTGTTACATTAAAAATGGAATAATAAGGGAGAATCAATATCTTAGCAATGCATCTCACTTAATTGAAAAACACATTTACTTACTTTCATTATTGTAGTTGATAATTTAGGTATTAGCATAGAAAAAAAATCTCAAAATTTGTATGCTATTCGATTAAAGTTACATTTAATTTTAACTCGGTCAAACACATAGTCCTCGTGGGTTTGATACTCTATTCATCATTATAGTACTTGACCACGATCCTGTACACTTGCAAGTTTTCAAAGGATCAAAAGGTTTTGAGATCTGTTGGCCACATCATTGATACATTATTTGAGGTCAACAGTTATGATAGTGTTGTTGAAATTAATATTTAATTTTGACTAAATTTATAAATTGGTTACCAAACTGATGCCTAGTCAATGCATTTTATATGAAATAATGCGTTTTTTTTTCATGGAAAAATGATTTCTTTTTGAAACTATTGGTTTGTGTCAATAATGGATAGTTGGCTGATAAGCTATCAATTCGAGAAATTAAATTTAGTATTGTGGATCGTGGTTCTTCAAAACACGATTTTATAAGTAGAATACGTTTTCTTTAACATGATTTGGTCCACTTGGCTGGTGGGTATTGGTTCATTTGTATTCACATGGATCTGTCTTTGTTGAGATTCACCTGGACCATTAAATGACAACTAAGGCTAAGGTTAAGGGTATAAATACCCCTTTAGTCACTGTACCGTCACTTGGTTTTTTACAGCCCTTCATCTAGTTTTGTTTTTTCTCTCTCTGTGAGGCGATTTGAGGGTTTCTTTGAGGGTTTCATTATGTTCTTGAGTTAAAATTAGTCTACTAGTATTTTGGTATAGATTGATCAGCTCCGAGCCTTGTTATTGAGTGTTTTTACAGTATTTGTATACAAAGTTTTAGGTTTAATTGAGTTCTATTAGAACTTCAATTAAACCGGTAAACCTGCAACTATTCTTGTGGCGTAAAGTAGCTGATGTTAGTGTAGATTAATTGAGAGGTCCGGTTTTGTGGATCGATGACCATAAGATTGTATGTGGGTCTGAGTCTTGGTTATAAACTCATGTAAATTTCTCTCTCGATATTTCTCGCATAGTGATGGGCTTAGTTTACATCTGAGCCCTCCAGAGTAGGCATTGCCGAATTGGGTAAATAATTTGGTGATGTTTTCGTTTCTGCACTTTTGATTTCTTGCTGAGTTTATTTCTGCTATTACATTCTTGGGGATTCAAAACCCAACAAATTGGTATCAGAGCCTCGTAAGGCTGTGGGTAAGGCATTGTGATTAGTTTTTCGGTTTCTTTTCATATTAATGTNAAACCCAACAAATTGGTATCAGAGCTTCGTAAGGCTGTGGGTAAGGCATTGTGATTAGTTTTTCGGTTTCTTTTCATATTAATGTTTTCATTACATGTGCAGAGTCGCTGAAATCCTGTTTGAGCTGGGGTTCTTGAATATGTGTGAGGAGCTGTATTAGTTCTGAGGTTTACATTGGAACTGAATTTGGGTTCCTGATCAAAAGTGGAATTTTAAATACTGTATACACAATATTTTTGGTGAGATTGCTCCAATTACTCTTTACCCCTAATTGATTTGCATGCTTTTAAGTCAATTTGTGAATCTGTTGATATTATTGTCATTGCGTTTATTTAAGATTTCGAATTAAATTGGCTGGTTAAAATTAGGAGCATGTTTATGTTATCTTCTATGTTCAATCTGAGTGTTTGGTACCAATTGTGATTACTCAGTAATTAATTGTCTGTTACAGTTTCTGTCTGTACATATTTTAATAGTGTTGTTCTCTGTTTTTCATTCAGTAGTTTGCTTACTTGTCATACGATGCACATCTTTTTTTTTAATTTTTTTCTGCAATTTAAGTGTTTTTTCAAACTGAAAACCACTTATGTCCACAAATAAGACACACCCCTTTACAAAATCTGTGATGGGTTTGAAGGTCGAATTATCACAATTCGATGGAAGGGGGGATTACTTGATTTGGAAGCAGAAAATGAGGGCCATA
>CAIGRP010032904.1:0-13046 GCA_903798385.1 Fraxinus cuspidata
TGAAGAAATAAACTTACGAAATTTTATTGATGTACGATGATAAAAACGATGAATTAATCTATTATTTATAAAAGTTTACTTGAAAACCTAGTGTAAACAAACTAAAATTGAAAAGATTCCAAAATAAACTAAATGACTAAAACGGCACTAAAACTTTAAAAACAGAGTCCGACTCCTAAACGAACTTGGAAAGCTAAAATCCATCATATGTCAAAACTAAGCTATGTGTTCTACTCGTCTCGTCGTTCTTTTTCTGAAATGATATTGTGAGTCCTCGGACGCCGCACTCGCATTATTATTCTTTTCCCTTTTCGATCCAATTTTTTTTTCAATCATCTATTCTTAACAAATGTGAAGACATTAATACAGCTTTTTTATAACTCGGCATATCACATCCTGATGTCTTTTCTATGGTTGTCTCGAGAGGCCGAGGAGAAATAACGAAAGATGAAGGTGGACTAGAGCGCAAGAGTGAGCCCAAGAAAGTGCAAATAATAGTAGTTTGAAAGCGAGATCACATGGGCCAAGAAAAAGGTGACCGTTGTAAAAAAATCATTACCATAGCCGTTGTATTTCAAATATATACAAAAACAAATCAACAAAATGCAGGCACTACCTACTACTACTTCTTTCCTCTTCATACTTGTGTAGATGCTCATCTACATTCTGGGCTTGTTTTGAAGATTTTTTTTCTCATTTACTTAATCAGTGCTTCTGATAAAAACAAATTCAAAATGCTTTTATCTAACCAGAACAATTCTACTCAGATTAAACCCACAAATGCACAAGTTTACTGTTAGTTTATTTTGTTTTTTTATTTTTTGGTTTTTGAGTTCAGAACTCAGAATCTAAAACAGTTTCGTTTGTGAAAAATTTCGTGAACCAGAAATCGATAGCAGGAAATTTGGAATGGACTTGAGACCTAACAGAAGAGCTTTAAGTTTGCTGAATCAGAACATAGCGGGAGCTAATCCATTTCCTTGTGTTGTTAACTAGAGGGTTTTATCAGAGTAAGTTTCATCTCTCCCATTTAAACATTTTTAGTGTATATTTTAGTGTTTTTATTATCTTTTTGAATAAGCATTTGAAGGGTAATACCCATTGGAAACTCAGAACAACTGGGGTTTCTGATTCAAATCCTCCACTTCCAAGGTCAGAGTCTGGGACTGGCCCTTTACTTTCTTGCTTTTATATTCTATCTTCAACTTTTGCTAATGTTAATTTCTTGATTTATAAAGGAAATATGCCTCACAAATGGCACTCTCCCACGAGACCTGCCAAGAGGTATCTGTTCTCTTTCTCAAGAAAATACTGAAAATTTAGATGCATTATTATCTGAAAAGTAGAAGAGTTAATTGGTACTACTCCGTTGATTTTGAACAGGACGCGAAGAAACCAAAGACAACGGTCAACGAGTTCACCATATGGGAGGATATCCCTCTAACAGACGTAGAGGATCAACCTGTGTCCATGTCTTTGGAACAATAAAAAACTGAAATTACAGAAAAAGATCAAATGGTATATATTTGTTTTCGATTTTATTTTCAATATGTTTATTTGAAGATAATGGGGATGAATTGATAATACAATGTGTAGGAGGAGGTTGAAATGGAGGACACATTTGAAGAGACTATTATGGATATTGATAGTTGTGATGCAAAAAATTCCCTTGCAGTTGTTGACTATGTTGAAGATCTATCTATATGCATACTACAAGAAAATGGAGGTAACAATCCATAGATCCAATTACAAAAACAAATTAATTATTATTTGGATTTTGCTACTTTGATAGAAAAATTGTAACAGATGCAGTGACATAATTCCAGTTGGCAACAAATGATTTGATGAGAATGTTGACGATTTGATGAGAATGTTAACTGTGTTTAAAATAGTGCAATGATGAGATGTCATGTTGCATTATGTCAAGGATTATGTCAACAACAATCAACATTTTATCCTCAACTTATTTTCAACATTTGATGATTTATGATAGATCTCACGAGCACTTTTCACAATTATTTATTTGGACTGAAATACTATTGAAATTCTGTAGAATTGTGGCCGTGTTTCACCAGATTATATGGTAAAACAATATGACATAAATGAGAGGATGAGGGCTATTCTAATTGACTGGCTCATTGAGGTATACAATGTTCCCTCTTATAATATGTTGTGTTTCGCCAGACTAAAATCAATTGTGGGGAAACTAGTGATGGATTTTTCTTTTTCGGAATCATTTTCAACAGGTACATTACAAATTCGACCTTAGGGATGAAACGTTGTTTCTAACTGTAAACTTAATAGACAGATTTTTAGCAAAGCAAAGAGTAGAGAGAAAGAAGCTGCAGCTTGTTGGTTTGGTTGCTACGCTATTAGCCTCGAAATATGAGGAAGTTTTATTCCCAGTCGTCGATGATTTGATATTTATATCGGACAAAGCTTACACAAGACAAGAAGTTCTTCAAATGGAGTGGTTGCAAAACATTGCAATTTACAATATCTCCTCCAACTGCGCACGTTTTTATGAGAAGATTTCTCAAGACAGCTCAGTCGGATAGGAAGGTCAGTTGTACAAGTCTTCGCCTATCACAAAGTACTGCGTACCAAACACGTCGTTAATGTGTTAATGGAGAAATTACCTAAAAATGCGTTTTTTTTTTCTGTTAGCTTGAGCTTCAGTCTTTCTACTTGATTGAGCTTTGCTTGGTGGAGTATGAAATGCTCAAATATTCGCCTTCGTTTTTGGCTGCTGCTGCAATATATACAGCTCAATGCATGCTTTATGGTGTTGGACAATGGTGTAAGACATGCGAATGGCATACAAGCTACGCAGAAGATGAACTAATGTGAGCCATACTTTCCTGGTCGAAATATGCATACTGATTAAACATGATAACAGGATTTTGAGGCTCATTGTTTGTAATCATCAACCAGGGAATCCTCAAGATTGATCGTCCGGTTCCACCAGAGGGCAGCAACCGGGAAACTTTCAGGGGTTTACAGAAAGTACAACACATCTAAGTTGGGATATGCAGCAAAATATGAGCCAGCACATTTTCTTATACAAAAAGCCCCATAATCAGCAGAGGATGTACAGTTACTAACTTCTTGTGACTTGTGTAAGTGTGCTGATTCTTGATACAAAATAAGTAGTAACAACTTTACTTGCACCAGGATATTGTGATTTGAGTTTAGGGAGATTAAGTCTGCA
Source organism: Fraxinus cuspidata (assembly GCA_903798385.1). Taxonomy (NCBI): domain Eukaryota; kingdom Viridiplantae; phylum Streptophyta; class Magnoliopsida; order Lamiales; family Oleaceae; genus Fraxinus; species Fraxinus cuspidata. The sequence continues at coordinate 3,212 of CAIGRP010032904.1, forward strand.
AAAAGCCAAGGCCTTGAGGATTACAACATTTTCAGATGTATTTTAGTTTCATTCAATCTCTAATAAATTAAACAAGTACTCCACAATTTTCTTATGTTTTTCAATGGTTCCTATATATGATACTTCTGGTACGATCAGTCTTGGGGCCACTTGAATGTTTTTCTGATGGCAAAATTATTTTGGAAATTTTTCTAACTAGTTAATTTTTTTGACTAAGGTAAAGTTTGGCAAGAAAAGTCTCTTGAAAACAATTCTTTACTAGATATTCTCGTTTCGCCTTGTAAAACAATTGCAGTGTCCTTAATTAAAATATCGTCTAGGTAACCTAAATAAAAGTTAACAAGGAAAATTAGAGTGTATAAATGGACTAAAAACTCTCAATTGTCTAATTTGACAGTAATACCTAAATGATTCAAATTTTGTGCAAAAAGGATTAGAAATTGTCTTCAACTTTGCTTAGTTTGATGGCAATTCCATTTTATTTCAAATTCGTGCTAAAAGGAAGATAAAGAATTTGGAAAGGCATTTGAAAGGAGATATATCTGTCAAAATTTTCAAAAAATAGACATTATTTACAAGCTCAAACGTATTGTCTGAAATTATTTAGAGACACTTAAGTATATGTTGACAATTTTAAAATGCAGTTGTGGTCCCTTTTACTTTTTGATATTTAATTGAAGGAAATTGTTGCAAGTAGTCTACTTTTTATTGAATCATTCATGCGTAGCACAGGTGTTGTCCCCACCATATTATGAGATTCTGGAAAAAGATGATTGAATATTTAAAGTGCAATTCAAATGTTTCAGAAACTCAAACCAAAACAGTGTTGCTTGCAACAATTTCAAACCAAAAAAAATAAAAATAAAATAAAAAACTTGCTATCATAAATTCTCATTAAAGATGTCAACTGCTTTTATTAACCTAAATTTGAACCTAATTTAAAGTATAGTTTATCTTATCTTTGTCATTTATTAAAGAGGAAATGAAGAATAATACTACTTCTGCAAAATGGGTTACATACAGATGAGGTGTACAAAAGAGAGTGGAGATTTTTTTTTATTGACGAAATTCTGACACAGTCATACTGTTTCATGTGCATGTAAATCATTATGTACTTGTAGCACAGGCATTAGTGAAACCTTAATTATGAGGCCCAAGCGACACAAAACTTTGTGAATCAGCCAATGAATACATGATCTCCTGGAGCAACTCTGTTTGATTTTGAATGGTAACTGCATATGTAAATGGATTCCCAGCAATGGCATGAGGTGGACAGTTTAAACTGATAACTAATGGAGATAGCTCAACATTGACACAAGGAAGCCTGTGTTTTGTAACTTGAGATGTGATAGCACAAGAGTGAAAATCTTCTCCTAATCCAGAATCCCTTTGCCGTTTTAGACTAACCGTCCCCATTTTTAGCATTGAACAAATAACCTTTGGAATGATAGCAAAAACCTATTTGAAATCCTCTCCAGGAACATGAAGAACGGTTGAGAATCGTTTGACACTTTTGCTGCCGAAGTATGATGATTTTTGTACCTATAATCAGTTGAATTAAGGACAATGGTTGGTAGTATTACCTTTTTGAAATATTTCATTAGTATGGTCTTTGTATAATCATTAGAAAAGCTGTCAATAGGTTAACTTGTAGTAGGTATGGAGCTGTAGACTATTATTAGTGCTAGAAACTTCTTGTAATAAAATATATTAAGTAATGAATAGAACCAACCGTGTATGTCTTTTGAGGTTCAATATATGAAATTCAACTTTCATTCTCTCTGAATTTATAATCCTTTCAGTGGTATCAGAGCCGTCTTAATCTTTGGAAAGGCAGTGAAGGTCGAGAGACACGATTTGGAAAGAAAGATCAGTAGGCAACCAGAAAGCTACCTTTTATCAATAGCCAAGTGATTTGAGAATAAGTCTTCAAGTGGTTTCTCAGCACCTTTACCTTCTGCCTTCGCACGAGAGAATTATGATTTTTGGGCTACAAAATGAAGGCATATTTAAAGGCTTATGATATGTGGAAAATCACTGAAACTGGGATTGAGCCTCCACCTCTCAGAGCAAATCCTACAATTGCTTAGTTAAAGCAGCACAGTGAGGAGGTTGCAAAGAAGTTCGAGGCTTTCTCCTGCATTTAGTCTGCCATCTTGATCCAATCTTCACAAGAATCATGACTTTTGAAACTGCAAAGGAAGTCTGTGATAGATTCAAAGAGGAGTTTCGAGGCAATGAAAGGACGAGACAAATACAGGTACTGAATCATAGAATGGAGTTTGAGACTTTAAAGATAAAGGATACAAAATCTGTAAAGGATTTCTCAGATAGGCCGATGAAGGTAGTAAATCAAATAAGATTGTTGGGTGATGATTTGCCTAAAAAGGGTAGTGGAAAAGGTTTTAATAAGCCTACTTGAGAAGTTTGAAGCAAAGATTTCATCACTTGAAAACTCAAGAGACCTGTCTTCAATAACCTTGTCAGAGCTGGTGAATGCACTCCAAGCTACCGAGCAAAGGAGGCTTATCAAGGAGGAGGAGCAAATTGAAGGAGCTTTGTTTGCCAAAGGAAACCATAAAGCTCGAACGAGCTTTAGAATGAAGAAACAACAGTTTGAAAATAAGGAGGTTGATTGCAACAAAAATGGAAGTAAAAGAGCAAAGTATGTTCCATGTCCTCACTGCATAAAGAAGGGACATTATTCTAAATGGTGTTGGCATAGGCCTGGAGTTCAATGTAGGGCTTGTAAACAATTTGGGCATGTTGAGAAAGTTTGCAAAAATCAAAAGGAGAAGCATACTCAGCAGTAGGCACAGATTGCAGAAAATCAGTAAGAGCAGTAGGAGGAACATCTGTTTACTGCTATTAAAATGAGCAACAAGGTTGGAACTTGGTTGTTGGATAGTGGTTGTACTTACCACATGACTGCAGATTCCAGCATCTTTGTTGAATTGAATAAAGCTTACAGATCTAGAGTCAAAGAAGGCAATGGAGATTATGTGGAGGTGAAAGAAATTGGTGTGATAGCTGTGAAGACTCCAATAGGTATCAAACACATATAAGATGTTCTTTATGTGCCTGATATAGATCAAAATTTGGTTAGTGTAGGCCAATTGCTTGAGAAAAATCACATTCTAATATTCAAAAACAGAGCCTCCACTATACTAGATGGAAATGACTTTGAGTTAATGACTGTTGAAATGAAGCGTAGAAGTTTTTCTATAGACTGGAAAAACATCACCACTCATGCACTCTCTTCTAAAGTAGTTGAGTCTTCTCTGTGGCATAGACGATTTGGTCATGCAAACTATACTTCACTTAAGCACTTGCATTAATTTAATCTTGTTAAAAACATGCCTAGGATTGATGATGATTCTAGTGTATGTGATGTTTGTCAATTTGGAAAGCAAACAAGACTATGTGATGTTTGTCAATTTGGAAAGCAAACAAAATTGCCATTTCCAAAAAAAAAAACAAGTCAAGAAGGGCCTTAAACAAGCTTGAGCTAATCCATTCAGATGTGTGGTCCAATGAGAACAACCACTTTGAATGACAACATATATTTTATTTTTTTCATAGAAGATATGATAAGAATGTGTTGGGTCTATTTCTTGAAAACAAAATCTGAGGTTACAGCAGTGTTTCAAAAATTCAAGAACCTTGTGGAGAATGAAAGTTGCTGCAAAATAAAGGCAATTAAAACAGATAATGGAACTGAATATAGTTGTGATCGGTTTGATAAATTCTATAACACTAAAGGAATCAAGCACCAATTGACTGTTCCTTATTCTCCAGCAAAATGGAGTATGTGAGAGGAAGAATAGGATGGTGGTGGAGATCACCAGGTGTTTGATGTTTGAGAAAAAGATTCCAATGGAGTTTTGGGCTGAGGTAATGAACACAGCTGTATATCTCCTTAATAGATTGCCAACACAAGCTTTAGAAAAGAAAACTCCATATGAAGCCTGGTATGAAGTCAAGCCAGATATTACATATTTGAAAGTGTTTGTTATTGCCATATTCTAAATGCAAAAAGGGACAAGCTGAGTGAGAAGGCAGAAATTGGAATTCTGGTTTGATATTGTGAAAATGCTAAGGGATACAGAGTTTATAATCCTCAAACCAAGAAGATGATTTCCAGCAGAGACATTAAAGTCGATGAAGAATCTTCATGGGACTAGGAAACAAGTTTAGTGAATAAACTTCAAATAAATGGGTTGATTCCACAAAGCAAGGACACTAGCATTAGTGAAGGTAAAGCAGAATCTGATAATGGTTCAGACTCAAAGAATGCTAGAACAAAGATAAGGTCAGTGGTGGATTTTTATGGTAGCTACAATTCAGCTATGTTAGAACCCTCTAACTTTGAAGAAGTAGTAAATTCACAAGGCTGGATGGCTGCAATGAAGGAGGAGATAACCATGATTGAAAAAAAATGAAACCTGGAAACTAGTTGACAGACCATTAAATAAACGAGTAATTGGTGTCAAATGGGTGTATCGAACCAAGTTGAATCTTGATGGTTTAATTAACAAGCTTAAAGCCAGATTGGTTTTTAAGGGCTATGCACAGTAGTATGGTGTTGACTTCACAGACACATTTGCTCATGTGGCCAGATATGAAACCATAAGGTTGCTGATTGCTATAGCAGCTAGAAGAGGATGGAAAATTTATCAATTAGACGTCAAGTCAGCCTTCTTAAATGGACACTTGAATGAGGAGATCTTCATTGAACAACTTGAAGGTTTTCTAGTGGAAGGAAATGAAGATAAAATGTACCTACTTAAGAAAGCATTATATGGTTTAAAGCAGGCTCCAAGAGCCTGGTATTGCATAATAGATGATCATCTTGGCTGCTTTGGTTTCACAAAAAGTTTGAATGAACAGACCTTGCATATGAAACAAGTGGAAGAAGAAATGTCATCATTTCACTATATGTTGATGATCTTTTGATCACAGGTAGCAACTTTGCATTAATTGGAAGAGTGATAGAAGAACTAAAGAAGGCTTTTGAAATGATAGACTTGGGAGAAATACGGTATTTCCTTGGGATGGAAATTCATCAAACTCAACAAGGAATTTTTATCTGCCAATGGAAGTATGCAAATGAAGTGTTAAGGAAGTTCAATATATAGAACTGCAAATCAGTCAGCACAAATCTAATTCAAAATTCAAAATTGATGAAGGAAGATGGTGCCAAATAGACTGATGTAAAATTTTATAGGAGTTTGGTTGGTTGTCTGTCATACTTGACTGCAACAAGGCCACGTGTTACATTTGTTGCAAACATTCTATCAAGGTTCAGACAAGAGCTAAGTGAATCACATTTTCAAGCAGCAAAGAGAGTTCTGAGATATATTAAGGGGACTGAAGAGTTAGGAATCTGGTTTAGGAAGTCTGAAACATGGAAGTTAATTGGTTTCACTGACAGTGATTTGGCTGGATCTCCTGAAGACATGAGGAGCACTTCTAGTTATAAATTTATGTTAGATCAAGCATCATTTGTTGGAACTCAATGAAGCAAAAAACGGTGGCTCAATCAACAGCAGAAGCTGAATATATTGTAGCATTAGAAGTTACTAATAAGCAATTTGGTTGAGGAAGGTGTTAGAAGATCAAAAACACAAGCAGAATGAGGCAACGGTCATCTATTATGATAATCAATTAGCCGTTGCAATGGTGAAGAATCCAGCGTTTCATGGAATAACCAAACACATCAAGATCAAATATCATTCAATTAGAGAAGTTCAGGAAGGAAAGGAAGTGAAGCTTGTGCATTGCAAATCTGAGGATCAATATGCAAACATTCTAACTAAATCATTAGCTGCCTTGGTGTTTCTAGCAAAAGTACCAATGAGGAGTGTTGAGAATCGTTTAACACTTTTGCTGCTAAAGTATGATGATTTTTTTTACCTATAATCAGTTGAATTAAGGACAAGGTTGGTAGTATGACCTTTTTGAAATATTTCATAAGTATGGTCTTTGTATAATCATTAGAAAAGCTGTCAACAAGTTAACTTGTAGTAGGTATGGAGCTTTAGACTATTATTAGTGCTAGAAACTTCTTGTAATAAAATATATTAAGAAATGAATAGAACCAGCCGTGTATGTCTTTTGAGGTTCAATATATGAAATTCAACTTTGATTCTCTTTGAATTTATAATCCTTTCAAGAACAGGTTCTCCAAATTCCTCCTCCTGAGGTTGTATGGTGCATGAATCATCGTCCTCCACATCAAAGGACATTGACAACAACCGCAGTGGCACTTCTGAACAATTCTTTGCACTAATTATGAGAATACTTGTTTCATTCAGAGCTAGTGACGGTATTTGATCAGAATCAAGATTTGCTTTGATATTTGACAGCAAAATAGAATCCCGTCAAAATGGAAGCATATAATGATGGCTAATTGTAACAGCAGTCTTGCCTTCAATCTGCAAGCTTTTATGTACATGAACTTTCTGGAAACTAGGTTCACTGCTGTGATGGTAGCCTAACGAGACGATTCCATTAAATTTTCGGTTTGCAGGACCAGGATTCCCCCACATTAAGAAACAGGACAGAAATCAGTCCAAAAGATGGCTGGATTTTCTGAATGTCATCAATAGCTTCAGAAAGATCCGCACATTCTTGCCCAGATATACCAACAAGTTCAACATGTAGATTGTCGGCCAAGAATGGCTCAACTTCTCTTGGACTAAGCAAACCACTGCCTTTTGTATCTACCAGATTAATCTTTAACTCGCCGGAATGAATTGCAGGACCTATAGAGGCAACACAGGTAAAATAAAGCTTTCTCCAACTAATGCAGGGCCAGATGAACCTAATTTTAGATCCACTTGTGGTTCCAATTCTTCAACCTGTATGGCCTTCAGACCAGAAAATGCTAGACCTGGATCCTTGATAGGAATAGTTTCTGTTATGTCTTCATATTTCCACAGTGGTAAATCGTTCATTGAGGCAGGACTTTCCGCTCTGCAACATATGGTAAATTTGGGTCCAATTCTTGCAATTACATATATACATTCCAGCTTTCCACTTTGATCTGCATTATTAATGATTATATTATTTCACACTATCAAGACACCTATCTGTCCACTGTAAAAGAAGAAACATAAAAGGTGAAATAAATCATGCAACTTATTGTGGTTGGACATATCAGGACTCCAGGCACAGATGTCAGGGCAAAACTAACACAAAACTGAAAAGGATTACTAGATTCACATATGGGTCACAATGTATCTATTAACACCTTCCTTTATTTTAGTTTTTTGAAGGTGGTGAAGTAACACGAAGGTAGAAAGTATGGTACGGTAGATACAATTGTTCAGGCCTACCAAAGCAGGAGTATGCAAGAGGACCAAGAAGTAATCAGCTCAAGATGCTTGACCATATCACGTGTTTTGGAAGAAGAAGACAAATGTAATCCATGAAAGAGTTTGCAACCGTCAATTAAACTCAAGCTGATTAATTAGCACCTAAATATCATAGGGAGCAGAGACAGTTATGTTTGTATCAACAAATGTAGGATGTAACTTCCAGGAAGCCAGATATAGGGAATCTAAAATACAGCAATATCAATAATTAACTAACTAATTCAGACCTCGTAAGATAAACTATGTTCCCAGAGAGATGCACCCGATAAATCTATCAATAGTAATGTTGCATTTTAGAATTGCAAATCAGATTTTGGTTCCTGACAGTTGCATGTCATACTTCTCCTATTCCAGACCTAAATATGAAAGTTAAAACTCTGCTGACTATATTTAACTGACATGAAAGAGCCATAGAGCATGTTTGGATGAGTTGCTTTTTCTTAATTCCAGTTTAAAATTTTTTATTCCAAGTGAGTTAGTTTCCAGTCCAATGATTCAATTCCCAAGTTGACAGGTCAAACCGACTAGGTGGCAAGTTGGAATTCTAACTGCAATATGCTTCATGTGATGTGTTAGGAGCTGTGTCAAGCAGCACTACGGTTTCTACTATACACAACCATTTCAAAAAATTGTGTTGCCAGCGTACCGGGTTTTTTGTTATATGTCAATCACAGCCATTTGCTTGTAGGAAGTTCCAGAGTAGGAGCTGTCTCCACTCACCGATCAGGATGCACATGGGAGATTGCAGCTAAATGTGGCTTCTGATCACTTGTGATAATAAAATTACACTCTGACTGATTGAATTGCATCTCAAACTGATTTATCTCAACATTTAGTGGCAATTGTGACCGAAGCGATATTGTAATCATTGTTCGTGCACCTGGCTTAACTATTTGTTCATGAAAAGCAACTTATGCAAGAAGTAGTACTCTTAGGGGACTGACAAGAACAATCTCAAGAGAAAGAAGACAATCACCATTTACTTTGAAGCCATTGTCCTCACTCAGGGGTGTTTCTGATTCCCCCATGACGACCCCAAATGCTTCCTTGTGTATCTTCTCTCTGCAAAAGACTTGCAGGTCCAGCTTGGCGCCAGTCTCTAAAAGATGGGGCAACATTATTAGTTTTTATTGGCATTGCAGCCTTTTCAAGTGAGTACTCTATAAATTCTTTTACTGAACTAATTCCCCTAGAGCACTCTCGTAGATAACCTAAGACCTCCCACAACAAAGTAACCCATCCCTCTTGACGATAAAGACTTGCAACATTTTCAAAGATCTGCCTTGCATTACTGAATTCGGCTTATTACAAAGTATTCTCTGGCCATCTGGACTCCACAATAGGAAGCCATCCTTGAAGCCTTTAAGTTATTGTATGCTTCAAAAGATCTTTTAAGGAGAGCAATAATTTCAAAAGAATCCTTGAACCTCTTCCCTTCAGCAAGAGTATAATGGACATATTAGTCATCTGTTAGGCTGAAACAAAATTTATTAAAGAATTTCTAAATACTCTTATGGAAAATGGTACGTTTTATTCGGAAATATCAAGGTAAGAAAACACCGCACATAAATGGGAAGCAAGATAATTTGGGCCAGTGAAACTCGCGCTCGCATTGTGTATGTGCCCTCATGCTCAAGTAAACTGGCAAACAGACCATTGTAAACAGAAGCTACCACAGATTCTACACTCCCATGAATACCACCAATATCTTCTGACATAGATATTGCGAATTCCAAACATGAATTCTTTTCCTTCAGGTAGTGAGCTGATAATTGTTTAAAGATATAAGCCAAAATTTATTACAAAGTGAGCACGCATATCACTCACAGATATTAAGAATTCAATAGAAAAAAGTAACGCGGCACAGTGGCGGACCCAGGATTTTGAGTCAGCCAGGGAGACCGTGGATCGTCAACCGTTTTCAACAATAAAATATTAAGAGCCCCGTTTGATAATTATTTNATTTATTACAAAGTGAGCACGCATAACACTCACAGATATTAAGAATTCAATAGAAAAAAGTAACGCGGCACAGTGGCGGACCCAGGATTTTGAGTCAGCCAGGGAGACCGTGGATTGTCAACCGTTTTCAACAATAAAATATTAAGAGCCCCGTTTGATAATTATTTTTTTTTTGCAAAAAATGCATTTTGAAATAGTGGTTTGATGGAGAATGTGTGATTAAAAATAAAGAAATTTTTTGAATTTGTATATAATATTATTCTATTGAAAAATGTGCGTTTGAAAGGAGAGAAAAATATATTTAAAAAAAAAAACAAGGTCTAAAATTTAAATATAACAATTATTTTATTTAAAATTCAACATATATAATTTTGTTGTAAAAATTAACACTATTTACCAACTAATATTGTGGCCAAATTTTGTATAATTCAAATGAAGAACACGGTTTGAATTTTTACTATTACATTAAAACATCTAAAATATAACATATATTA
>CAIGRP010032909.1:0-13466 GCA_903798385.1 Fraxinus cuspidata
GGGAAACACGTTTTCTCAACAATTATCAATGAGAATCATAATTCTAGAGGACATTGACCCTCTTGAATCGGTGCTAATCATCTTTGACGACACATAACAATACTCTAATGTATTTTACATTATCATAGTTTAGTTAAGAAAAATACCACATTATTATTAAAAAGTTTGAAAGAAGGAAGAGGAATCAAAACTACACAAAGATAGTAAATCTAGGGGATACATAACTAAATTTTGAAATGGTTATGAAGAGAGATTTGTGAATTTTTATTTCAAAAGGTATAACGTTAGAAAAGTATTTGCACTAAAAAGTTAATTAATTAATTATACTATATATTCTAGCAGTTCAAAATTACTTTGAGTTATTACTTTCATTTTATTGAATAAAATAGGTTAAATGAACTGCGAGCATTCAAGTCATTCATTTTTAGTTTGATACAATTAGGTCACCTAACTTCCATTTTTGTATATCTAGTCACTTATCTTCAATTCGTTGCAAACATATCACCTAATTTCTATTCACTTATAAATCCGTCACTTCGTTTATCACCGTCAATTTTGCTAACATAATATGCTTATTTGAATATTAAAATTAATGAATACCCAACGTGTAATATCGCGCTTCTAATTCATACATTATTTAAAAATATTTGTTAAGATTAACAATGTTCATTGTTGTGTAATGTAGACATATACATTAATTCTGCAGTAGTTTTAATTTTCATTAAATTAACAAGGTTGTGGACATAATGATTAATAAATCGAAATTAGGTGATATTTGTTGTACCAAATTTACTACAAATTAAAATTAAATAATCTAATTGCATCAAACGAAAGATAGGTGACCTGAATGCAACTTCGCTTAAAATTGAACAATCAATAATGTATTTAACTCAATCAAATAAGTAAATTCCGGGAACTTCTTCGATTTTCTGGAATTTTTTTGACTGAAGTTACCTTTTTATCCTAAAGTCACAAAGCGACCAGACCAAACAAAAGTAAAAAATAAATCTTTTCTTTATAAAAAAAAAAAAGTCATCAATCTAAGGACCCACAAAAAATTACTTTGTTTCGCGTACGTGTCTACAAACAGTACCCAATTAGAAATTTGAAAAGCAAACAAACAAAATCCAACCGTCATTTCCTAATCTTACGGCTGCGATCAGTTTTCCCAATTTCCAAAAGATGAAAAAAGCAATGATGTCATTAGACGGCGATGTTGACGCGCCGTAGGGACTGCGGTTCTGTACAGTACCTCGTAGGGCCCCCGGAGAGAGCGGGAGGCTCATGACGCAATTTTGTCAAATGGAGGTCATTGGGGCCCACCATTAAATGGTTGACACGTCATTTAATGTCACTGAAGACGCGGACCACACTGCATGCGATATAGACTACTGTAGGCGGATACAGCGTAGCCTTTTCACTGTTGTTTTTGCCATTTTCACGTTAGAGGAAAGGAGAGTCAAGGATAGGTAGCCCCCACGGGCTGTAAAATTAATTTACTGATAAGTCATCAAAAATTACTTATTAACAAGTAATAATTACTTAAAAATAAGTTAATTTTTTTTTTTCAAAAAAAAGTGATTCTTGTTGACTTCTAAACTTTGCTAAACATGTTTTTGAATTTATCGTACCTGTGTTTTTTCATTTAATAAATTGATAAATGATAAGCTTTTGACACTTGTTTTACTAGTAAAAGTTGAACGGGCATTGCACGTTATTCTGAAATACTTTATGAGTGTTGTAAAAATTATATTTGATACCATTTTGTTGAAAAGATTTGATGAGTCTCAGACGAATTAAAGAAATAAAATTTAGAATAGAAATTTAAGAGAATAAAATTGTATTCTCAAAACTTAACTTCTATGAGTCAAATTTGTTGTGATGGTGAAATACTACAAATAAACAACATATTTATACTATATTTTCTATACATGAATTTAAACACAAATTAAAATTTCTAGATACATGAATAGAAACAAATCAATCTATAATAAATTAGTAACTCTAGATTCATGTAGATTAAAATTTATCAAGTCTGGATTCATTGTGTTTGGATTAATTAAAATGTTAATTAATTGAAAATTAATAACACATAATTCATAGATAAAACGAATTTTGTAGTATTTATTACATATTGAAAAACGAAAAGTAAATTATTATTAAAATAATTAAATTGTAGTACGGTCAAAATCATTTAAAAAGTGATTCTCACTTGATATGATAATTAATATATTATAGACTAGTTAGACTTGAACAAATCACGTTATTCTGAAATGTTTTATAAGTGTTATAAAAATAATATTTGATACCAATTTATTATGAGAATTTGATGAGTTTTAAACAAACTAAAGAAAATAAAATTTATGATCGAAAATTAAGAGAAGAAAATTATACTCTCAAAATTCAACTTCTATGATTAAAATTGTTTATGGTTCAAACTACTACAAATGAACAATATTTTTATATTACATTTGATACATAAAAGTTAATTGCTAATACATGAATTTAAACACTCAATACGTGAATATAAATAATTTCATCTATAATAACTCAAAATTCATGCAACTCAAGATTTATTGAGTTTAAGTTAAGGTAAATGTTAATTAATTGAGAACTAATATGAAATTCATATATGACAAGAATTTTGTATTATTTTTACATATTAAAAAATGAAAAGTGAAGTATTATGAAATAATTAAATTATAGTCAGATTAAAATCGTCCAAAAAATAATTTTTAATCAATGTTTATACGAAAGGCAACGTCAAAGAGAATACTTTAACCATGGTGAAATCTAAAGATTTTTGTTTCTTTACGAAGGGGGAGGAGAATGGAGGTCCCAATCCTTGATCTTAGTTGCGAAAAGAAATTTTTTTATTAATTAGGCCAAGATGACTTGATGATAAAATCCCCCCCAAAAAAAAAAAAAAAAAGGAGAATTGTAACTATGTTCAGAGTTTAAAATAATAAAATAATAATAATAAAAAAANAATAATAAAATAATAATAATAAAAAAAGTTGTTCACCTACAATTGACTTTTAAACGATGAGAGTTTTTTTTTTTTCCAAATTGATTTTCCAAAAAGGAAGAGGCAGCTAGGCACGGACATCTGATAAAAATAATCATATGACATATTTCATATGTTTATATCGAAAGATTATCAAATTTGAAGGATGAATGCTTTCTCTCTGTTTTAAAATATTAATCTATGCAAATCACTGGTTTGGAAAAATATAAAATACACATGAACTCGACCACACTTTCCATTTGTGAAAACCTTTACCAATTTTTTTCTTCCAAAGACACAAACACTAACACGATCCTGAGAGTAACCATTTCAAAAAAATTTTATTTTGTTGATTTTCACATACAACTTGTACAAGTCTGATACTTGTACATTAATGGTTCGTTTGATAGACAAATGTGAAAATGAATTTCAATTTCATGTTAGTTGAAAAATAAAAATCCACCCATATAAATTCATTTTTCATGAAAATAAAGAAAATGCAACTTAAAGTGATTGTAATTTGGAATTCAGTTCCATTTTCACGTTGAAATCAAACGGTAGAAATAGAATTTATTTTTCTCGAATATAACATTTTTCATGGAATTCGTTGCAATCAAACAGAACCCAATAATAAGAAGCGAGTAGAGCTAATTGCAAATTGGCTATGTCAACTAGTAGTAAGAAAAATTAGAAACTAGTGTAACTTAATTAAAAAGAAAAAAGAAATACTAATTCACTAAAATAACAAATTGGTTATGTTTTTCCTTTTACACAACGGTAATATCTTAAAAAATAATTAACCCTTCCGCAGTCAGTCATCAATCAATCTCCTCTTTAAATCTCACCTTACCTCTCCTCTGCAAATCCCCCCCCTCTCCTCTCCTCTCCTCTCATCTCCCAAAACCTTGTTCTTCGCCCTGTTTTCTTCTTTCTTTAGCATGCGAGTACCAGTGTGGAGGGTGGAGAATGGCATATATGTGTACTGACAGTGGAAATCTAATGGCTATTGCCCAGCAAGTTATCCAGCAGAAGCAGCAACAAGAACAGCAGCAGCAACACAACCAACAGCATCAACTCCTTACCATTAACCCTTTTTGTCTAGGTACATGGCCCACCACGACCGCCGGCGCCGCCCATCATCACCAGAGCCCCCCTGCCACCACCTCTATGAGCTATGGCCTTGCTGGAACTGCAGCTTTCACCGACCCTTTTCAGCTTCCGGGCGCTGGACCAGAAGCTATTGAACCTGGCTTTCACTTCCCCACTCTGGAACACCACTCAACTGGATATCGATTCTCGGATTTGTGTGGTGGGCCAGGTGGCGAGTTTGACTCGGACGAGTGGATGGAGAGCTTCATGGGTGGCGGAGATTCCACGGGTAGCTCTAATATCCAATCAAATTGTGAAGCGTGGCAGACTAGCTCAGAGTTTAATCTCTATTCTGCTGATGCCTTCACCAGTTGCCCGCCGAGTCGACTCAGTATTAACTCTTCTTCACCCTCCAACGTCAACAGAGTTGTCCTTTCCGAGCCACCACAAACTACCACTTGGGTCTCTACCTCCTCCCCAACTCCGCCTCCATCTCTTCCACCCGTTGCATCTAGGCCAGCACCCAAAAATGAAGCTTCAGTTGCCGGCACCACTACCGGAGCATCTACGAGTTCGGCTGATACTTCATTCTCAACCAAACCAATTTTAAAAGCCTTGTTAGACTGTGCTTGTCTCTCTGTGTCAGACCCAGAAAGTGCATCGAAAGCACTGATTCAACTCAAAGGTTCGATCTCCCAGCACGGTGATCCGATTGAGCGAGTGTCATTCTATTTCTCTGAAGCTCTTTACTGTAGAATCTTAAATCAGGCGGAAAAGATTCCGACGATATATGATACAACCTCAGAGGAGTATACTTTATCATACAAAGCACTCAACGACGCCTGCCCTTACTCCAAATTTGCTCATTTAACTGCAAACCAAGCAATTCTTGAAGCGACTGAGAGGGCCAAGAAAATCCACATAGTTGATTTTGGGATTATTCAGGGCGTCCAATGGGCGGCACTTTTGCAGGCTTTGGCCACCAGATCCGCCGGTAAACCCGAAAGAATTCGGGTTTCGGGTATTCCGGCGCAGTCTCTGGGAGATTCTCCGGCATCGGCCCTTTTGGCTACTGGGAATCGATTGCGCGACTTTGCCAAGCTGCTGGATCTGAATTTTGAGTTTGAACCTGTTTTGATACAGGTTCAAGAGCTTAACGGGTCGAGTATCCGGATTGATCCGGACGAGGTCCTTGCTGTGAATTTCATGCTTCAGTTATATGGTCTGCTTGATGAAGGTAATGAATGTGTTGAAGCAGCTTTAAAGCTTGCAAAATCACTGAATCCAAAAGTAGTTACACTGGGTGAGTACGAAGTTAGCTTGAATCGGGTCGGGTTTCTGCACCGTTTCAAGAATGCCCTCAAATACTATACCGCGGTTTTCGAATCACTTGACCCAAATATGACCAGGGATTCGACTGAGAGGCTGCAAATTGAAAGGCTATTACTCGGCCGTAGAATTGCCGGCATAGTTGGCCCGGAAGAACCCAGAAGCAGACGAGAACGAATGGAAGATAAAGAAAACTGGAGATTGTTAATGGAAAGCGCGGGTTTTGAGCCATTAAAGCTGAGCCATTATGCAATGAGCCAAGCTAAGATACTTCTATGGAACTACAATTACAGCACAATGTACAAGTTGGTTGATTCTTCTCCTGGATTTCTCTGTTTGGCTTGGAATGATGTTCCTCTCCTCACTATTTCTTCATGGCATTGATTGATTAGTCCAAATCAAATTTTATTATTAGTTTTAGAAAAAAAAAGACACTATAAATTAACACATTTTGTTAGCTTCAATTTATTTTCTAGTTTCTATGTTGATATGATTTATTAGTTTAGGGTTGTTAAATATTTTGTTTCTTGTTTTAACTTTTGAAATTTGTTGTTTATGGTTTACTATGATGCGATAATTGTGCATATGAATATGAATTATTCATCTCTAGTAGCTTTACTTTTCAAATATGAACTTGTTGAGATATAGATTAAGGCTATGACTACACGAATATCTCTATCTATTTCAGCCCTTGTAAGTTAAATTTTTAGTAAATTTGATGAAGTTAATGAAATTTATCTCATAAGATGTTTTGTTAATATGATTGAGTAGCTCGTCGAAGATTGGCACATGGACGGTTCAGGCTCGTTCTTGTGAGCGGATAGTGGGCCCACGAGCCTAAAATTCATGAACCCACGAGCTCGTAAAAGTAAAAAAACTCAAGCTTGTGGGATTGACTCGTGAGGTCACGAGCTTGTTCAGCATGAGCTCGTGGATACATGAGATGAGTCGGCCGGACCCATTGTTAATGTTAAATAGTAACTTTCACTTAAATTTTAATTCGCTCCACACAGGAGTTTATCTAGTTTGTGCGGCATGCTAAACATACCAATCTATTATAGTCGACAATCTATTTTTGGATATGTTTCTTTGGATTGTCATTCCTGTAGTCATTGTAATCTAATTTAGAGAATAATCAGTGCACATTTAATTATGGATGTGTGGTCTATTCCATTTGAGTGATGTAAACAAGTGTCTAGTTGAAAGAAAAAAAAATGTCATTTTCATTTCATGTTACAGCAAGGGTTGCTTCTTACTGTGCACTAGTTTGCAAACTTAGATGCGTATGATATAAAAATTTTAATTGCTCCAGTTACAATTAGTAATTTGATATTATTAATTGTGTTTTTCTAGTAAGTTCACAGATTGTATATAACTTTATAATATTAAGAAAATATTATTTTATTAAGCATTACTTATTTGATTATATTGTTTAGTTTTATCAAGGATGACTTTGCTTTAACGGAAGTGGATAAATTATTTAATAAATAATGCATATGAAAAATTATGGACTTTTTGTGAAGATGAGGGTATTTGAACTCATGAGAATGGTTTTCTTGATTTTAATCAGTCTTTCCTCTCAAACTACTTGACTAATTTATGGGGTGATGGAGCTAGTTGGTAAGTAGATTATATAATACTAGCAAGTATTAAACAAGGTAAAATGTCGCTTATCAACTTTGCACTTCAATTTACTATGCGTAGATAGGGTAGTAACATACATCATCCCATATGCTCAACTATATTGTACAACAACGCAATACAACAAAAATATCACCTATTTTCTTTTCTAATTCAGTTCAACCATTTCGATTATCGAGTGTCACATTCCTATAGAGGTTCTACATGATCAACATTTGTTCCAAAGAACTAAATTATGTTGTTAAATTAATACGTAACACGTTACATCTTTGCCTACATGCAAATCACGTGACTGTCGCCAAGCAAAATATCATGCAAGTAAGTACCTATTCAATGAGGTGATGAAGCCCTCTACCATCACCTCAACCACATTTAGTCTTGAGGCATTGAAGGTAAATCCAACGCCATGTCAAAAACATTCTCAAACAAACGTAATTCAACGACAACATATCACCTCTCTTAGGCGATAAGCAGGATCCAACCCTTAGCCACAATCACTCCTTTCTCGTCTTGGTTAGCATGCGAGGGTTGCAGACCTAGGATACCTAATATGTGACTTGGTGATAGAGATTGAGTTTGAACAATGAATCGTTGGAATAAAGTAGTGTCAATTATTCGAAAAGCTTCTATTCATTTCTTTTGCCTATAAAAATACTCACTTGGTGACACTTGGTGGTAATCAAGAAATGGGCATTTTCACTTTGACAAATATAATTCTCAATTACCCCTTCTCTCCGTGTCACTCCTATACCATGTATGTTGTAACACATCTTTTATTGACTTGAGCATCGAAGCGTGTACGGCCTTACCTACATTTACTTGAAGGGGCTTTGATCTTTCATCTTTTAACGCATGTTTTCTAAGTGTGGATGTAACTTATGCGTGAAGAAGAATATAGACAGGATCTATTGGCGAGTCAGGTCCATCCTGATTGAGAGGTCAAAATAACCACCATGTGATCGTGCATAACTTTTGCGATTTTTTTTTAAGTAATAACGAGTATCCCCAACTGCCTACAAATCAATGTTGAGATGTTTGTTAATTAGCCCAGCACTGTAGCTGGACCAGCTTAAAGAAAAATTCATTCTATACAAAAATATTCCTAAATACTTTAATCCATCTCTTTCTCGGTCGACTCCTCTCTCTCCCTTCGAAGCTGGCAGCCAAGGCACACTAGATTTTTCTCTCGTCGATTCCTCCAAATTCAAATTCGAGGAATCCAAACATGCCTAGTTCTAAGTACAATAGTTGTGGAAAGCTCGCCGGGTATGTCTACGATGATGGGGCGCCAATTACGAGTAGTCCGGGTCAGTTCTAATTTTTTGGAAAAATCCATGATTTACCAGGATTGGATTGAGGAGAATCATAAGAAGAAAACCCGTGTTGTTGCTTTTGGGGTACAAAATATTGAGATATTACATCAAAGGAAACATTTTTTAGTGCCATTTGTATTCTGGGTAGTGGGAGAAAAGACTCGTATTCTGTTGAAAAGAAGATCGGTGGGTGCCGAGGAATTTCAAGATGAGAATTTGATGGGATTTTGAATTGAGAGGCCGCTGGAGTTGAAAGAGTGACGTTTAACATTTTTTTGTCCCCGTCTGGATTTTTTCCCGAAGCCAACCATCTGCTAAAAATATTGCCAGAATAGATAGATCAGCCCAAGTAAATATCACCAAAAAAAAAAAAAAAAGACATAAAACAAGCCCCAAGTAAAAATCATAACAAACTAGTCAACAAACTGATGGTAGAGGATTTTGAATGTAATATCGTATCGCTTTTGGTATCAAAATCAGAAATGAAGAAATGAGATCTTAAGTTATCGTGCATAGATACTAATGCTACCAAAAATCGTACCTGATGATTTCGAGTTTGATGACTAAGAATGAACACAACAGGGTTTTTCGGTACCTGAAACAAAAGCGTCGAGGTTTGTCCTCGTCGCCCCTCCAATGCTTAAGTCAGAAAGAGAATTTGGCGAAAGTATATGTACTGAAAATTGAATGTAAAAACGTACATTGATAATGAATTGGAATGATATATTTATAGAGGTAGGTAGTGCAATCCTAGTAGGATAACAATGTTTGAAATCCCTAGGAGCCCAACATGATTGAAAGTTGCAACTCAATTGATTTTGTATTACCTACGTGTTTGGGTAGAGACGAAATTCTGGTGTTAGAATTATCTCAGAATGAGGTAACATTTTAATAGCAGGACTTTGTTTCCTAGGGTAGGATCAGACTTGACGTGAAGTAAAGTCCTATTAAATCAGAATTTGCACGCTCGAGACTCTAAGATGTGATGCACATTGTAACTTAGTAGAAATGATCACCCTTTTGTGAGCTCGATCAGCCTTTAAAATGAGATGTTTAGCCTTTGGGATTAACTATCCATTGAAATGGGTTGTTCAAGGAATGGACTGGTCAACCTGGGAATGGGATGAATTGACTTATCAGCCTAGGAATTGACTGATTAGCCTTGGAATGGACTGATCAGCATAGGAATTGACTGCCTTGAACTGGACTGATTTGCCTTGAAAATAGGTCATGCTTTGAAAAAACAAAGAGCAACTAGGCACGTGACAACGTAGCACGTGTCCTCGATATTGGAGTCAATAATTACCCTGGGTGGATGGTCGCCACGTGGCATGGGATGGAGGGCTAGGATTGAGAGACCTTTGGCCTTCTTAGAATCCTATAAATACCACCCTACCCCACCTCATTTGACGCTTTTCACTCATCAAACACTCCTCGGAACTCCTCGGGTTTTTAGGCTTAAGGTAAGACCTCGTGCCCTTCAGATAAATTAAGTTTTTATTTTCAAAAAATGTCTGGTAGTGGTAGTAGTTCCTCAGCCTTGGGCTCAACGCGCGAGGAAGGTCATTCCCTTATTCCCTTTGCCATCCCTATTGATAGTCACCCTGCCCTTT
Source organism: Fraxinus cuspidata (assembly GCA_903798385.1). Classification (NCBI taxonomy): domain Eukaryota; kingdom Viridiplantae; phylum Streptophyta; class Magnoliopsida; order Lamiales; family Oleaceae; genus Fraxinus; species Fraxinus cuspidata. The sequence goes on from CAIGRP010032909.1 coordinate 9,993, forward strand.
CCTTTCCCGAACTTAATAGTAGGTATAAGAAGCACGAGGTAATTGGAATAGCTCGAGAATTTGGGTTATTGCCCTTGTGCGATGTGCGTCTTCCCGGGCCTGAGGATAGGGTACCTAGTGCTCGAGAGGGTGAGATAGCAGTTTATAAGGAGGCACTCAAAGGGGGATTTAGGTGGCCCCTCCACCCCTTTTTCCTCGAGTTCTTGACCAAGCACGATATGTGCCTCGGGCAACTGATTCCTAATGGATGAAGGTTGCTCGTTTACTTTTTCACAGCCTGTAGGTATTTAGGTATAGCCCCGAGGTTAGACCTGCTCAGGATGACCTTCGAGTTGAAGACTCTCCCAGGCTTCAACTGTTTCGTTTACTTGTCTTCTCGAGGTAAATTTAAAGTCCCCAAGATGCCGAGCTCCCTGAACGGATGGAAGTCTAAATTCTTTTTTATCCACCCTAAGACCCCGATCATCATTTTAGTCCTCGATGGGATATCCCGAGCACCGAGCATTTCAATGAGGGTTAGGCTTATTTCGAGGTTTTAGAGAGGGATGGACAGTGTCTGGTCGAGCTCGAGCCTTTAACGTATAGTATGGATGATCTCCTCGGGATGACGTCCTCGATCTCGTGAATATCAAGGGCGTCGAGGGTAGGAGGGAGCATCTTGATCCTGACTTTGATTTCTCGACCTATTATGCCCTCGTCTCACTAACTTGTGTTTTTGTTTTTAGCAGCACTCGAGATGGCATTCGACCCTTCCAACCTTCGCCGAGCAGTACAACAAAAACCAAAAGGTGCTCCCGCTTAACAAACCGAGAAGAAAGGTAAAGAATGCCCTCGGGAAAGGACTCCTGAACTTGCGAGGAAAGGTCCCGGGGAACCTTCCAGGATCGTGACTGAAGCCCCTGCTTTCCAGGCCGAGGTTCCATCCCACCAAACTCCTCGAGGGACACCCGTCGTCGTCTACCTAGACGATGAAAACCCTGTATGCCCATCCTCAGCCACCGAGGAAGGGAAATGCACGCTCATTCCTGAACTCCTTGAGAAGTATTGAGGAGAAGAGCTGAGCCTTGCTGATGGTGTGAAGGCGGTCGAGTCTCTAACATTGAAGGTAACGTCGAGGTCGGCATTATATTTTCATAATCAGAAAATTTTCCAACTTTGAATCCCGATCATTAACTATCGCATGTTGTGTGAAGGCCTTGATCGTGGCTCAAGCTCTGGTTTTGAGAGGAGAAGGAGAGTCTAGAAAGGTCGTCTCGCTCGAGGAAGAGCTCGATCGACGAGTTCAACATAGTGGAACTCGAGGCTAAAACCGCCCGTCGATTAAAGGAAAATGCCAAGTTTCAAATGTCGCTGAGGAAAGCTAGAGACGATGTGGGGGTGGCAAGGGATGAGGCTGAGGAATTTAAGGCCGAACTCGAGCGTAAAACTAAAAGAGTTCGAGGTGTAGCTTGATGAGGCTTGATCGAAAGAGATCGTGGACTTCAAGAAGTTGGAGGAGTTCGGGGCAATAAAGGGCGAGTACGCTTTGTGGTCCTACAACTATGCCTTCAAACAAGCTCGAGCGTTTCTTTGCTCCAAGCTCCCAGACGTCAACCTTGACGACCTGACGTCTTCACCTGCACTAATGGAAGGACTCGAGTTGTCCTCTTCCGAGGGCACGATGGCCGAGGACGAGGATGTTGCCGATGATGGGGATGAGGTCTGCAGGGCGCTGAGCAATGATTTCGACTGACTTTTGCCGCTTTTACCTCTTGTTATGAATATTGCATGATCATGGGCCTGAACAATGTTTTTAACTTTTTGCAAAGTATGTTGCCCGATCATTTTATGAACAATATTTTGTATATATTGCTCGATCATTTTTATTAAAAATATTTTGTATATGTTGCTCGATCATTTTTATGAACAATAGTTTGTATATGTTGCTCGATCATGGTTTCAACGTCTTGCTTTGCTTCTGTGTTCGCGTTTATGTACTCGAGGAGCATTGAACCTTCGAGTTTAAGTTCAAGTATCACTTTTGGAACTCGAGGACCATTAAGCACTCGAGCTCGAGGAATGTTCTCTAATAATTAAATAATGTTCCAATAAGTTAGGGGCTCAAGGACGATTAAGCACTCGAGCTCGAGGAATGTGAAACTTCGAATAATCGAATCATAAAGTAATGAACTCGAGGACTACTGAGTACTTAAGTTCGAGGTGTGTGAAACCCGATCAATCGAATAATGATTGAACATGATAGGAACTCGAGGACAATTAAGTACTCGAGCTTGAGGAATGTAAAACTTTGAATAATCGAATAATTAAGTAATGAACTCGAGGACTACTAAGTACTTAAGCTCGAGGTGTGTGAAACCCAATCAATCGAATAATGATTGAATATGTTAGGAACTCGAGGACAATTAAGTACTCGAGGAATGTGAAACTTCGAATAATCGAATAATTAAGTAATGACCTCGAGGACTACTAAGTACTTAAGCTCGAGGAGTATGAAACCCGATCAATCGAAATAATGACTAAATATGTTAGGAACTCAAGGACAATGAAGTACTCGAGCTCGAGGAATGGAAACATTAATCATAGTTGGAGGATCGATAGATGTCCTAAGTATTGTAGTATCCCAAAGAACTTTGGGCCATAATATTTTTTCATATGGTGCTCAACAATCTAAATGCAGCTTTGAGGTGCTTGCACGTGGCAAGGCTTTTGCGGTGCTTGCACGGGGCAAAGCTTTGAGGTGCTTGCTCGGGGCAAGGCATTTGTGGTGCTCGCACGGGATAAGGCTTTGAGGTGTTTGCACGGGGCAAGACTTTGAAGTGCTTGCACATGACAAAGCTATGTAAGCGTTTAATGTTAAGAATATTTTTTTGGGATAAAATCCAGACTCTAATTATTCTAGCGAACTTATTATTCCCAAATACTGAACTTGGGCATCCAGGCCCGACTACTTAAAAAGTAAAAAGACGCGAGAGCATGCAAACCCGACAAACCGAAAAGTAAAAAGCAAAAATGAAAACTCATGAAGTAAAAACTACTTGTAATAAATTTTCAGATTATCAGCGTTCCAAGGCCCGGGGAGTGGTCTTCCCGATGTGTCTCTCAAACTATATGCTCCTTTGCGGACTTGCCTTATGACTTCAAAAGGCCCTTCCCAAATAGCTCCTAGCTTGCCTGGGGCATGACCTGCTGCTTCGGCTCTCCTCAACGTTCCTGGATCTTACCTTACTATTGAAGTGCTTAGCATTCGTGTTCTGGTAAGATGCAACCCTTATAGAGGCTTGTTCTCTTACTTCCTCAAGGAGGTCAAGATTTTCTGTTGTGTACTCGTCGAACCTAGGCTCAAGTCTCTTGAGGCTCGACGGTCTGGCCTCAGTCGAACGTGTAGCTTCTATCCTAAATGCCAACATGAAAGGTGTTTCTCCTGTTATGGTCTTTGCAACTGATGTTAAGCGGTGGTCAATCCCCAAGTTGGTG
>CAIGRP010032911.1:0-16487 GCA_903798385.1 Fraxinus cuspidata
ATATTATTTGAGCCATAAATTCATCTAAAACTTAGATTTGTTGATTGAGCTATAAACCTTCATATTAAACCTCAGATTAAAACACACAAGATAGTTGATTAAACACCAAAACTATATTCATCAATTAGTCTTCAGAGTTGGAGTTTTAGGAAGAGGCGCTTGGAGTTCCGGCATTGAAGAACGAGGTTCATTCTTAGAGGTCCATATGAGATAAATGATACCGGGGGTCGGGAGTTGGTGTGAGAAGTACGCAATCCATGAGGGCTACACTGATTACAAAAAGGTAAAAAAGGAAAGGGTTACTCAGGTCTGGATCATATCGTAACTCTCATCATTTATAGTGGATTGTTGACTCGCAAAACGTCCAGAGTTTTTGATCATTTGCGAAGGGTTTTTTATGTGATCGTATTGGTGTTATTTACTTCACGCAATTTACACACTGTGGTATTCAAACGTATAACGAATTGACTTGGTTGACCTAATAATTTAGAAACAATTTAAAAAATTACTTGTTGTTTTTAATTGTGTGATTCCACATGTTACGGTCTAAATATTCACCAAATTTGAAAATTTTACCGATTAGAATATGGGAACAAAATGGACTCATCCATCTATACATAACAAAAAGTTAGACCAGTCATCAAGAAAAGTTTTTGTACGTACCGACATAATTCCTCCAAGAAAGGTTATATCACTCATTATTTTTCATTAAATTATAATTCAATTTTCTCTCTTTTCTTATGAATCACACATTCTCCAATAATATAATATTACACGTAAATTCAAAAACTTTTTTTTTCTTTTATAATCATACATTTTCCAAAAAATTACAATATAACGTGGAATAATAGGAGTCAAACGAGCGCTCAAATTTTCTCACTTTATATACTCAATATACATATTTTTTTCCTTCCCATATTAATTTCCCGTCAGAGGAAACGGGGTAGGGGTCCCCAAAAATTCCTGGTATTCTCAGTTCTCAAACTTTAAAGCATCGTTAAACTTAACAAAAAGTTAGGATAAAATTTTATTTGTTTTATGTGCATCATAGAAGAAATTAAGATGAGACTGAGCTTATCTATAAAGTTTTTTGTTTTTTTTAATGTAACCTTATATATACAGTTATAAATGATTATAATTGAAATTTTCTATAATACTTATATAAGCATACAATTTTATAAATACAAGTCCTGGAGATTAAAACATCTTTAACGTATCATTAAACAATATATTATAAACGATGTAATTACATACTTGATTCAGTATTTTTAAGTAATTTTGTTTTTCATTTCATTTTTATCAGTACAAAAAACGAGGCATTTAAATAATAAATTTTTAGACACCTGACTCGATTTTAGAGGTCATAAAATATAACTCTTCCTCCAGTCTTACAATTTTTAAACAAATCTTCAGCATCTAAATGTGGTAATAACTTCAAATATTTTCGACAATTTAAATAGATTTTAGATGTCTTAAAATATAATGCTTCATTTAAACCTTCCAAACTCATGTAAAACGAGAAATAAATGGTGTTACTATCGTACCAAGTTGGGCAGAACTACGAGGAACCCCGCATGTTGTGAATTATAGATAAAAAACAAGTCCGCCAATTAATTAAAAGACAGATTACATTTTAGAATCTCTTTTGGCACAAGGCTCCAAAATGGCTCCTATGAAAATAGTACGAGTTTTCTTTGTTATTGATAGCATCCACTATATTTTCCATACACGTTTTGATCAATATTGAGCCCTTGTTTGGTGCACATTTTAAACCCAATAGTTCATTTTTTTGTTTGATGTGATGGGAAATATGTGATTGAAAAAGAAGGAAAAGTTATTGATGTGATGGAAAATATTATTTTATTGAAAAATGTGTGATTAAAAATGACTAGAAGAATGATAATAAAAAAATAACGTGGCTCAAACGGGGCCTGAATATTTTAAACACCTTAGCTTCAAGCACTTACAATATTTTAAGGAATTAAAAGTATGTTTGATACCAAAGTGTGCAATACACTGTCACTATGTTTGGATAGCGTATTTAATTTCGACCAAACATCTTCTATAATATTAGACTGTTGTGGGTACCCTATCAAGTTGAGAATTATAACTTAAAAAACACCATTAAATTGAGTTCATGGTGTAGTTCAAGAGTAGGATAGTCAATTATTCATTCGTGGTGGCTCCCATGTGAGACCTACTTTATTGCAAAATCTGTTTTTATTGATAGGATCCAAACTAGGTTCCTTTGATCTTATGTAGTCGTGAGTTGTTTTGTTGTGATGTGAAAGAAGTAATGTGTTTTAGAATTTTAGATAAAGAGACTTTTTTTACTGATGGATTTTATAAATAATTGTAACCATTAATTCAAACTAATCTAACCGTCTACATTGATTAAAATTTTTATTGGACTGTGTTTGGATGTGAGGTTAAATATTTTAAAAGGTTTTAATAGATATAGACTGCTTGAATACTTAAATTGGGAGCTATGATTACTTGTCATATTTACTGGTATGAGGAATCTCTTTGTGTAAACATTTTAAATTACTTAATACTTTATTGCAATTTATGTTTTATTGATGAATAAGTCTTGTTTGAAGGCCCCATGTGGGCCTGACAATGTAGCAGCTCTCTTTATTGATAGGGTCCAAACTAGGTTCCTTTGATGTAATATAGTCGCGAGTTGTTTTGTTGTGATGTGATTGAAAGATACATTATTTATGTGATTTAGAATTTAGATAAAGAGAAACTTTTTTTTCGATGAATTTTATAAATAATTGTAGCCATTAATTCAAGCTGATTTAACGGTCTACATTAATTAAAATTTTTATTGGACTATCTGCGGATGTTAGTATAACGTTCTTAAAAGGTGTTAACAGATATACGCAAGAGTGGATGTGGTCTGGTTCGGTTCGATTTCGAAAGGAATCGAATTAAATCTCGAGTACCAATGAGAATTTTAAAATAGAATCATTGGCTCAATAATCAACTATAGAATCGAACCAATTGGTTCCGATTCGGTTCGGTCCGATTTTCCATATTGAAAAATTATAAAAATAAAGTATGAAACTAATTATCAAGTTGAAAATAGATAAAAATAAATTGGGAAAATCACTTGTCATTTTTGCAATGAAACAATATAAAATAAAATCAATTAAACAATGTAACAAACAGAAATCAACTCCAAAGCTCAAGATCAAATGATAAAGGTGAAAAAAAATGATAAACTATTAAATACATCATAAATTGTAAATTTTAAATCCAAAATTAATTTTAAAAATAATCCATATGCCAATATATATTAAAAAATACATGTAATATTTATAACCTTATTATATTCGGTAATCCTAAGGCGAAGATCTTGATTATTGATGACCTACTCTTTTGAAAACAACAAAATAATTTAATTATTATAAAAGATTAAATCAAAAATATATTTTTCTTATTGAGGTTGCATTAAAACTAAAAATTTTAAAGTATTTATAAAGTTATTTAGATGTTGTTTTGAAATTTGTGAAACCTGTGTGTTGGGTAAGTCTCATAAGGTTAGCTTTGAGGCTAAATCTCATACCACAGATAAGTCATTAAACTATGTCCACTCAAATTTATAGGACTTGAAAGTCATCCTATTTTCATGTCTATTCTAGAAAGGTCTGGAGTTATCCATTAAAGTCAAAGTGGAAGACATTTCAAAAATTCAGAATTTGGTTAAAGATGGTTGAAAATCAAATTGATAAGAAGTTAAAAACTTTAAGAACTGATAATGGATGGAAATTTTGTAACATTGATTTTGATAATTTCGGCAAATAAAAAGGGATTCTCAAACACAGATTAGTTAAACAAACCCCTCAACAAAATATGGTCGCTGAAAGAATGAACAAAACTCTAATGAAATAAATCAGGTGTATGCTGATCAGTTCAGGATTAGTTAAAGGTTATTGGGTTAAAACTATTTATACAACTGTTTATCATATAAATAGATCTCCATGCAATTCTGTAAAGTTTAAGACTCCACAAGAATTGTGGACTGGAAAGCCTCCAAACTTGTCCCACGTTAGAATCGTTTGTTGTACTGCATATGCACACCAAACTGAAGGAAAATTAGATCACAGGACAACTAAATGTGTTATGTTGGGTATCCTGAAAAGGTACAGGTTATGGGTGTTAGGTGTTCAAGGTATTAAGATCGTTAATAGCATAAATGTAGTGTTTAATAAATCTGAAATGTCATGTTTGAAAAATAAAATTGATAAATCCAAAGAACAAACTGATAATATTACTTCACAAAGTGAGGTGAAGCTTGCTAGATTAAGCCTCACTCAACCTGGGTGTTCAACAATCTTATGAAAATGTTGATAACACAAATGAAAACGGAGTAAATCTATCTCAAATTGAGATCGAGACACCAAATGAACCTATAACTGAGACAAGGACAGAGAGTTATCAATTGGTTAGAGATAGGGAAAGAGGGCAAGTCAAACCTAACCCAAGATTTGAAACTAATAACCTAACATATTTTGCTTTGATTTCTGGTGGAGTTGTTGAGTATCCAGAACCTTCTTCCTTTGAAGAAGCTGTGAATGAATCCAAATCTTAAAATTTAAAATTTGCAATGAAAGAAGAAATGAGATCTTTACTTGGAAACTAGTAAATAAGCCTAATAATCAAAAGATTGTTCAATGTAAATGGATTTTCAAGCTAAAGGATGATAATACACCATCTAACTCCCTGAGATACAAAGCCAGACTTATAGCCAAATGCCTTCCTAAAAGGGTGGGTGTTGCTTATAATGAAATATTTTCTTCTGTAATTAAGTATAAGGCTATAAGAATGATTCTTGCTCTAGTTGTTCAATCTAATTGAAAACTTGAACATTTAGATGTTAAGATTATATTCTTACGCGATGAGTTAGAAGAAAACATTTATATATATCAACCTTCAGGTTTTGAGGTGAATGAAAAGCATGATTCGGCCTGCAAATTGCAAAAATTTCTATATGGACTCAAACAAAGTCCAAGACAATAGTATATTAGATTTGACACGTGTGTTGAAAATTGGATTTAAGAGAAGTAAATATGATCATTGTTTGTATTACTATAATGCTAGGGCTAGGGAGAAGTGTATTTGCTACTATATGTAGATGATATGCTTCTTGCCGGTTTCAACAAAACTGAGGTAATGAGATTTAAAAACCTTTTAAAATCTGAATTTGATATAAAAAATTTAGAAAACATAAAGAAAATACTGTGAATAGTCATTAAAAGGAACATGGAAGAAATCTATTAATTGTTTCACAAGAGTCATACCCAAACAAGGTTCTAACCAAGTACGGCATGAAAGAGGCTAAATCAATAAATGTCCCTCTTGTTGCCCACGTGAATCTTTCTCATGCTCAGTCACCTAAAATAGAAACTGAATTAAGGAAAATGAAAAACATACCTTATGACAATGCTATAGGATAAGTTAACTCATTCTATCATCATCAGTTAACATTAAGTTTGATAATTTTCTATGATCACTACTAGGCCTGATTTGGCCCATTCTATCATCTTCTTAAGCAGATTTATGTCTAATCCTAGGAAGCCTCATTGGGTTGGTTTAAAGTGGCTATTGAGATACATACTTAAGGACTTTAGGCACTGGATTAGTATTTGAGAAAAGATCTGAAAATTTAACCCTAAAATGTTATGTAGACTCTAATTTTGTTGGTGATAAGGACTAGAGAAAATCCACCACTTCTTATGTGACACTTGCGGTATCATACGACACCGAGTTTGAATAAAGAAATAGGCTCAATTCCACGAGCTTACGAAACAGTTTCTGCCACAAGCCTGAGCTACAGGACACTGTGTACGTACATACATAAAAGTTTTTCGCTTGTCTGTATATATTTTTTGCTATATATACAGCTATTGCCTATTCTCAAGAACATATCATTAGACATAAAATTATTGTTCTTAATTTTATGTATCTGCAGATGGATAAGGAAATTTCTGTACTGGAAAAAGCCATTGGGTATATTGAATACCTTCAAAAACGAGTGAAGATACTTGAGGAACAACCAAGAAAGGCTGAGATAGTTACCAAGAATTCACAGGTGGTGGTGGACGACAATGGATCATCGTCGACTGAGCTGCAGCAACCGCCAGCAATCAAGGCTAGAGAGTGTGGCAAGAATGTTCTTCTCAGAATTCATTGTGAGAAAAGAAAAGGGATTTTGGTGAAAATAATTGATGAGTTAGAGAAGCTTAATTTGGGAATTGTTAAGACCAATGTGGTGTCTTTTGGAAGTTTATCTCTTGAAGTTAATATCACAGCAGAGGTAGTTAATATTTCTTCCACCTATTAATCGAACATCCACTTAATTAAGTATAATTATATAAATTTTTAAACGAAATTGTTCAATAACATGTTAGAGTGGGCAAAGGGCTTAAGTTCTAGTCTCTTAATAAAAAAGTTACATTTGTTAGACCTTCTGTAAAATATATATTAATTTAATGAATAAACATGTCATCTCTTTGACGAGTTAAATTTTTAATGAGCTGGTTTAGTATGGTAGTCACAAAGAAATTCGTATACCATAACCTCATCTAAAAGTTATTACGGTTTAGCTTTTAAATAAGAGCACTCCATGCAGAATTTGAATAGACATGAGACTCCGCATTGAAGATATGCATATATAAATATCTCTAGTCTCTGTAGGTTAAACTTTTAGACTGAGTTTAACAAAATTAGTAAGTACTATAAGTCCTTGCTTTATTTCTGCAATTTTGTCCTTGCTTTATTTCTGCAATTTTTTGAGTTATGCCTGTATTTGTTTTCTGAAATTCCTTTCAGAAGGAGAAAAAATTAAGTTTGACAGTGAATGAAATTGTGCAAACTGTTGATGATGTTCTACAGAGTGCTGCCTAGAGAGAAAAGGGAGCTGAACAATGGATTCCAAGGGTTAACTAAGAAAATGGAACAAGTTTTCTCTCTTTTTTTCCTTAACTTTTTCAGTCATGCCTGTAATATATTATTCAGCTTCTGTCATTTTTACAGGTTATTTTCTCGATGTATGTATTGATGGATATTAATTTACAAGTTGATGCAGATTTTCCATTAATGTTTTCTGGTATAAATTATATTGATGTTTTCAAAATTAACACTCATAGCACAAACTAAACTTTTAGGTTGCATTTGGGACTCGACTAAAAGGCTTATATAGAAGAATTTTAATATAAATTAAGAATTGTCTCAAAGTTAACAGGCTATGTTGACTTCAGTTTCCGACTCGACAACGTTGTCAATAGACCTGAGCTCTACTCACATCCACGTGAAGGGTTCATGGACACTCAGACAAACAGTAAAAGGCATGTGGGTGCGTCCACAAGCACTCCATCGATCAAGTTAGTCAACTATAGATGTATATTTGAATGGGATTAACGGTAGACATGGGCCACAATGATGTGTTTGATACCGAATTCAAAAGAGAATACCAAGCAATATTACTATTGAGAGTGTAAAATTGTATTACCTATAAAAGACACTAAGTGCGAGCTTTTATTGTAGAGGAGGAGAGGTGGTTATCGTTGAATAAATGACATGCGGCCTTATCTTGGATGTCGATGCACCAACCTCATAGGTGTCAACTCTGCAATCCTAGATTGAGATGACATTTAATAATTCTGAAAAGTGGCCACCCTATGGCCTAGATTTAAAGATCTCTAGTATGGAGGATCTCTTGGATGAGGCAAAGCCATCGTATATGCCTTGTGGAGCAAAAAACTTATCTCTTCATAAATAGGTTGCAATAGATCATGGCAACTCGCCTCGGACAAGGAAGTTCGGCCTCTACATGTTGCTTCGGCTAAGGTGATGGTATCAAATCAACTTCCTTTACTTGACGGCCTCTACATGTTGCTTCGGTTAGGTGATCTTTAAGAAATGTAAATTTTATCATGCAATGAGAATAAAGACGCTACTTCAAGTGCAATTTGCTAGTAACACTCTTCGTCATTCACAATTACTCCAATCTTAACCATAACCATTGGTAGACTTCTCTTTTAAAATGTCCCGAAGAATGTTATTCAAAATATGAAGATAAATTTGTAATAGGGCTTCCCGATCCCTAAATGGTTCTCTTTCTGGTTTCAAGTTATGAGCATTTTGTCAAGTCTCAACAACGCATCGCCCAAATCCATATGAGTGAGTATTGTTAACATATTTACTTGCCACAACGAAAATCTTGTGTTGTAATCCAAAAACGAAATATCATATTTTATGGTTGTGATCCCAAAATCAAAAGATCTCCCTATGAGTTAAGCCTTAGCACTGATACCAGTTTGTTATAAACAACGATGAAAATATGAGATAATTTTGATAAACAACGACGAAAATATGAGATAATTTTTATATTAATTTGTTGCGATAATATGCAAGAAAATAAGATGACACAATATGAAGTAATTAATCATAAACTCTAAGAATAAAATAATTGGTATATGATTTGTGATTTCACTAAAATATGGAGAAAGAATATAATGCTTTTGTGTTTTCAACTTTGCTTAACTTAATTTATAGTATAATGAATAGCTAAATATATATATGGATGTTTCAAACCCTAAAATAGAGTTATAGATGAAAATAAATGCTCAGATGTAAAAACATGCTAGAGCCGGATGAATATGGCACTTGAGTGCTAGGCGGGTGCAACGCTCGAGCATTCGGCTGGTACCAGCGGACACCAACTTCACTGTTTTAGGCGCTCGAGCTCCAGTCAAGGGCTGGCGAGCATAATTGCGCCGAGTAGTCCTCCCTGATCCATATCTTGATCTCTTCAAGTCCAACACGAATTCCAACTTCCAATTGAGCTTTCAAATAGAATTTCAACTAAAATTTGTCAAATAAACTTCGAATATGATTCCAAATATATTTCAACATATAAAATTCCTCCTAATATCGACCTTAATTAGAAATCTCAATTATCTTTAAAGTATAATTTATGTCGCACTATAATTCTAACATCAGCAATTAGTAAAATCTCTTTCAGAATTTTAGTAATTGGTAATGTAGATGTAGAGGCAGAGGCATATTTTGTCATCGGTGGTGTGATTTGTGTAATAGGAGGTACTACAACAACAGTAGTGGGGAACATATGTGAAAATGCTGAAAGATTCATAGCATTTATTGGTCTATGTTTTCATCTTTATTCGATGTGGGATTTTATCTCTTAACATTACAAAGCACGAGGCATTTAAATTATAAATTTTTAGACACGTGACTCGATTTTAGAGGTCGTAAAATATAACTCTTCCTCCAGTCTTAAATTTTTTAAACAAATCTTCAGCATCTAAATGTGGTAATAATAACTTAAAATATTTTCAACAATTTAAATAGATTTTAGATGTCTTAAATTATAATGCTTCATTTAAGCCTTCCAAACTAATGTAAAACGAGAAATAAATGGTGTTACTATCGTACCAAGTTGGGCAGCACTACGAGGAACCCCACCTGTTGTGAATTATAGCTAAAAAACAAGTCGATCAATTTATTTGAAAGATTATATTGTGGAATCTCTTTTGGCACAAGGCTCCAAAATGGCTCCTATGAAAATAGTACAAGTTTTCTTTTTTATTGATAGCATCCACTATATTTTCCATATACGTTTTCATCAATATTGAATATTTAAAACACCTTAGCTTCAAGCACTTACAATATTTTAGACGTCTATAAACTTGTAACGACTTCTTTTAAACCTTTTAAAAGTAGCAAGTGAGAATGTTGAAATGAGAAGGAATTGAAAGTATGTTTGATACCAAAGTGCGCAATACACTGTCCCTATGTTTGAATAGTGTATTTAATTTCGACCAAATATCTCCTATAATATTACACTCTTGTGGGTACCCTACCAAGTTGAGAATTATAACTTAAAAAACACCATTAAATTGAGTTCATGGTGTAGTTCAAGAGTAGGGTAGTCAATTGCTCATTCGTGGTGGCACCCATGAGAGACCTACTTTATTGCAAAATCTGCTTTTATTGATAGGATCCAAACTAGGTTCCTTTAACTTATGTAGTCGTGAGTCATTTTGCTGTGATGTGAAAGAAGTAATGTGTTTTAGAATTTTAGATAAAGAGACAATTTTTACCAATGAATTTTGTTACCACTTGCTATTAACATTGTCACGTGGCCGACCCAGTGAAGTTGTGGACCCACTTCAGTCGAACCATTAGCCATAGAAGACGAGGCCTTGGGATAATTTTCGAGGCCCATTACTAATCCAAGGTTTGTATGCCTAAGCGGCTCAGGTCCGATGCTCCACCCAGCTAGTGACGGCCTACGTGCAGAGATCTTGAATTTATTATAGAAATCTTATTTGAATGATTGATGTAACTTCTGTAAAAAAAAAAAATGTATTTGTGTCTTGTCTTGTCGATAGGATGTAAGAGCATTAATGCTTTGTAAAGCTAAGAAAGTCAACATTGATGGCTAGGATTTGACACTTCGGCTGAGGAAATGAGGCCACGTGTGATTTCATCTAAGGGTCACAATTCTGTTCGTGACACTTTAAATACCCACACCATGTAACAATTGAGGACTAATGCAACTTTAGATACTTGGAGCAACTTGTTTTATTCTCTTATATTGATTTACAGTCTTTAATCAGAGTTCATAACGATTGATTATTATTATTATTATACAATCGTATCCTGGATATCTCATCGGAATCGGAACAAAAACGTCTCATTCGTTGAGCTTCTCCCATGTCCAATTTTGGTGTGATCTCTACCATTGATCTGTCTTTACATATTGGATCTAGCTTCCGCATGCACGAGTAATTCGGCATCTGTTGTCAGCATATTTTGAGGTCAACAGATTGGCTCCATCTATGAAAAATCATACTAAAACCGCAAGCAACCACGTGGAAATAGTTTAGTCATTCCCCTTGAAAAATGATTTGTTCTTGAAAAGGAACAAAAGAAAGCCCCCGGAGTTGGAGAAAGTTTGAATTTTAGGCTTGGAAAAAGATGAGCTCAGATGGTGATGCCCCTCCCAGGCGTGTGAGGGAAAGCGATGACGAAGTCCCCGCTACAACCACCACAGTGGGTCGGCATCGACCTCACCACCATCACAGACGAAGTGGAAAATTGACGGAAAGTTATATCGATAATAGAATAAAGGACTTGGAATTCCAAGTTGGTGAAAATTTTTTTTTTTTTTTTAAAGTATTACCGATGAAGTGTGTATTGAGATTTGGTAAAAAATGAAAGTTGAGACCTCAATTCATTGAATCTTTCAAAATTCTTGAAATGATTGGTATTGTGTTTTATCGACTTACCTTACCAAAAAAACTCGCAACAGTGTTAATATGTTTCATGTTTCTATGCTCAGAAAATATATTTATGATCCCAATCATATGGTGTGTTATCAGACATTGGAGATACAAAAGATTTGTCATATGAAGAAGCCCCAATGATGATTTTGGATAGAAAAGTACACCAACTAGAAATAAAAACGTCTTCCCGATTAAGGTTCAATGGCAAAATCGTGGACTTGACGAATCAACCTGAGAGAAGGAAGATGAGCTTAAGCCCAAGTATTTAGAACTCTTCAATTAATCAAAATAATTTTTAAGAATGAAAATATTTTTAGGAGGGAGAGTTGTAAAGCCCCGAATTTATTTTGTCACATGTAATATTATATGATATGATTTTAACCCTCTAATTAAATAAAATTATTATGTTGGATATTTTAGTATAATAAATGTGTATTTGCATATATAAATAATATAAGTTAATATATATGTTATGTTAAACACTTGGGAGACATGATATACTACAATAGGTGGTGAGAGATAATACTTAGTTACAAAATTGATTACACCATTTATTGTAGTGTGCCACATCACCTAGTCTAGCACCGGTGATTAGAAGTTCAATTCCGTGTGCGTATATAGTGGGAAGATAAGTCTAGATCAAGTCAACTTTTTCTATTATCAACTTTTTCTCATGTTGCATATGCACACCAAACTGAGGGAAAATTAGATCATAGGACAACTAAATGTGTTACGCTTGAGTATCTTGAAAGGGTACAAGTTATGGGTTTTAGGTGTTTATAGCATTAAGATCGTTAATAGCAGAAATGTGGTGTATAATAAGTCTGAAATAGCATGTTTGAAAAATAAAATTGATAAATCCAAAGAACAAACTGATATTACTTCACAAAGTGAGGTGAAGCTTGCTAGATCAAGCCTCACTCAACCTGGGATTGATGAAATTAGTGTTCAACAATCTAATGAAAATGTTGATAACACAAATGAAGGTGGAGTAAATCTACCTCAAACTGAGGTTGAAAATGAGACCGAGACACCAAATGAACCTATAACTGAGACAAGGATACATAGTTATCAATTGGTTAGAGATAGGAAAAGATGGCAGGTCAAACCTAACCCAAGATATGAAACTAATAACCTAACATATTTTGCTTTGAATTCTGGTGGAACTGTTGAGTATCTAGAACCTTCTTCCTTTGAAGAAGCTATGAATGAATCCAAATCTTAAAATTTAAAATTGCAATGAAAGAATAAATGAGATCTTTACTTGAAAATGAAACCTGGAAACTAGTAAAGAAGCTTAATAATCAAAAGATTGTTCAACACAAATAGAATTTCAAGCTAAAGGATGGTAATACACCATCTGACTTCATGAGATACAAAGCCATGCTTGTAACCAAATGCTTTCCTAAAAGGGAGGGTGTTGCTTATAATGAATTCTTTTCTTTAGTAATTAAGTATAAGGCTATAAGAATGATTTTTGCTCTAGTTGTTCAATCTAATTGAAAATTTGATCAATTATATGTTAAGACTGTATTTTTACACGATAAGTTAGAAGAAAATATTTATACATGTCAACCTTAAGGTTTTGAGGTGAATGAAAAACATGATTGGACCTGAAAATTGCAAAAGTCTCTGTATGGAATCAAACAAAGTCTAAGATAATGGTATATTAAATTTGACACGTGTTTTGAAAATTGGATTTTAAGAGAAGTAGTTATGATCACTGTTTGTATTACTATAAAGCTAGGGCTGGGAAGAAGTGTATTTGCTACTATATGTAGATGATATGCTTCTTACCTTTCCAACAAAACAGAGGTAACAAAACTTGAAAACCTGTTAAAATTTGAATTTGATATGAAAGATTTAGAAAATGTAAATAAAATACTGTGAATGGTCATTAAAAGTAACATGGAAGAAATCTATTAATTGTTTCACAAGAGCCATACCCAAACAATGTTCTAACCAAGTATGGCATGAAAGACCCTAAATCAGTAAGTGTCCCTTTTGTAGCCCACGTGAATCTTTCTCATGCTCAGTCACCTAAAATAGAAATTGAATTAAGGAAAATGAAAAGAATACCTTATGGCAATGCTATAGGATCAATTAACCTATTCTATCATCATCAGTTAACATTGAGTTTGATAATTTTCTATGATCACTACTAAGCCTGATTTTGCCTATTCTATCATCTTCTTAAGCATATTTATGTATAATCCTAGGATCCTAGGAAGCCTCATTGGGTTGGTTTAAAGTGGCTATTTTGATATATACTAAGCACTTTAGGCGTTGGATTAGTATTTGAGAAAATATTTGAAAATCTAACCCTAAAAGGTTATGTAGACTCTAATTTTGTTGGTAATAAGGACCAGAGAAAATCCACCACTTCTTATTCTTCACACTTGGTGATAATTGAATCACCTGGAAGTTACAACTTCAGCCTATTGTCACTTTATCCAACACTGAGACAAAATATATGGCAATTACAGAATCTGTAAACGAATGTATCTAGTTAAAAGGAATTTTAAGTAAATTGAATTTTTTACCCCCTATAGTTCTTACTGATAATCAAAGTACTTTACTTCTAAGTAAGAATCTAGTTTATCATGAAAGGTCCAAATACATTAAGGTGAAGTACCATTTCATAGGGGAGAAATAACAATTTGGTGAGGTTGTTCTTGAAGAAAATTCATACTGATGTTAACCCGGCTGATATGGGTACTAAAATATTGTCTATTGGTAAATTTAGATCTTATTTATTACTTCTTTATATTGATACAGGTTAATTTTTTGCATGTACCTTGGGCAATGATGTAGGGTAAAGTTCTATCACGTGCATTATAGCAACTAAATAAGGTGTAGGGTTTTGAGAACCAGGGTGAAGATTATAAAATCGTGTTTCTCAAGATGCAACTCTACAGATGTAAAACGTTTTCCTCCTTAGCTGCCTGGGTTGATGGACATTTGGCATCCCCTTACTAACTGAAGATGATATGGACTGTTGGTTGGACCTAATGACTGAGCGTTAACCACTCAACCATTTGGAGTTTGAAGGATTTCGAATTTGGTTCATTCCATTCTTCTACCTTTTCTCTTTTGGTCTTAAGGTTCTCTCTCTATCTCTCTTATTGTCTATATTCATCTTCTCCTTCGATCTGTAATGTTGATCTTTGATTTGTAATCCTATTGTGTTATTAGCTAGCGGAAAAACTTGTGTGCAGTGTTTTATGCTTGATTAGTGGCCGGCAAATCTGCACAGCGTTGTTTGAACACGGTTCCTGTAGTCAAGGTTGGATAGGGTTGGTTATTTGCAAGATCTCTTAAGATCGATGACCAAATCTTGTTCTAATTTGGTTTAATCTCTGATTATACACTCTTTTGAAGGTTTTTTGCACTAGTGACGGGCTTACCTATGAGCCCCCCATATTAGACCTAGCTAAACTGATTGATTAGTATATTATGTTGTTTTTACCGCTTTATGGTTGTTTACTTAAATTTTTGTCATTGATTTCAAGTTTAAGGGTAAAACAGCCAACATATATAATTTGATAGCACAGTCTTGCACCTTTAGTACATTGAATAGAGACTATACATGCCTAGGACCTCAACCTGTGTTTAATTATTGGAGTTCAAATTAATGGTTTCATTGGGTCCCCCTTGGTAGTACCAAAAAAGACTCCAAGACTTGATTGCACTAATTATGAAACGACAAAGACTACATGTCAACGGTGGATAGGAAACTTCAAGATAACTCCTATCTACTACCACTACAACAAAATTGTGATATAACGACAACATTTTTTGTGACATACAAAAAGTTGTCGCAATAAGTGACTAAACGCGGCATATTTTTAAATTTTGTCACGATGATTGTGATGAAAAAAATAAGTACTAAATATATAGGGACGTAAAAAGTTATTGTAAAATGTAAGAAGTTGTGATAAATAATAAAGAATGTCACCAAAAATATGAGGCAAGTAAGGAGCCAAAATATTTTTGGTGGGAAACTTATGGCGACAAAATTTTATTTCTTACTACAAATTGCTTGTGTTGCAATAGGGTCTACTTTTTGAGATAAAAAATACTTGTTGCAAAAAATTCTATAGTTAGAAGAAAAATTCGCTACAAGAAAAACATTTTTTTTTTGCAACGGACAAAAAATGTTGTAATAGGTTTTTTACAATGCTCTCCCGTATATTGTAAGATCTAATATTGCCGTAGATTAAAAGGATACGACAACGTGCAATGCGCGTTGAAAAAGCCCTAAAAAAATTCATTTCCAAAAAAATTTTTAAAAAATCCTTAGACGATTAAACTTTCGGTCACATAGTAACTTACAAAAAAATAACTACTAGGTCGAACCAATCCATAAAGAAAAATAGATGTCTCAACACTTAAAGCAAATAAAGAAACAAATCATAATTCATACATTATCANTGATTCAGATTGTTGTGGAGACATGCCAACTTGACTTAATACGAACTTATGCATTAGTGTCTCAAATTGAGAAAGTCTGGAACGCATATCTAATAATTCTTGTTCCTGCTTCTGTATTTTCAATCGAATGGCTATTCAATCAGTATCAACCGATGTCAAATGAACACAGCGGCTTAGGGCAAGTTTTGGACCATGTCCAAGTCCTCTAAAATAACCTCTAGATTTTCCTAAAACCTCTTGCATAATGTCAAGTTCAGTAGGGGCCTCAAATCCCTCTGGAATGGGTTGCTCTTTAATCTGAAGCATCATCTCCTATATATAAGTAAAGAGAGAAGATGAAATATATATTAATAACGGAATATATAAAAAAATTAATAAGATGAATAAATTGTTAATATACTTACATATCTTGTTCGTGCTTCATCGTTTACCCATCCTTTCTTTTCACCGTAATGAGTCTTATAATAAAGGTTAATTTCTCCTTGTGTGTCTTTAGTAATTGATTTCTGTTTGAAATAATATATATCATGTAATATAAATTTTTTTTTTTTATAAATTCAAAAGAAAATATTACATTTTCTTCAAGACATGCAACAAATTATTTTGATTCGCCACGATGATTATATTTAGTGCAATTGTGGCTTGCTAAATTATATGTAGATAGTGCCTGCAATTAATTTATATATAAAAATATAATTAACTCCTTCTTATAATTTATTATTTTTAATTATATTA
>CAIGRP010032919.1:0-20311 GCA_903798385.1 Fraxinus cuspidata
TTAATGGTGAAGTGGAAAAAAATAAAATAAAAGGTAGGGACATTTTTTGCAATAATAGGGAAATGTAGGGACTTTATGTACTAATTACCCATTCAATAATTTATTTGTGACTTATTTGGACTTTTTAAAAAAAAATTGGGACTGTGATTACAATTAGTTTTTTTCTTTTTCTTTTTGTTTTATTTAAGAAGAAGGGTGTATTGGTCATTTCATAATTTTTAATTGAGAAAATATGTGAAAATGACCTTTTGCGCAATGAAATATGGAAATAAGAGTGAAAATGCCAAAAAATGAAAGGTATAGACGTTTTCCACAATAACAATGAAAGGTGGAGACGTTATGTGCTAATTACCCTTTTCGATAGTTTTAATCTATTGAAATAATTTGAATTGGGACCAACCTTGTTCAAAGTGGAAAGATTTTATTCCTCAGAAATCTATTTTTTCCAGCTAAACAACTTGTATAGTTTAAAACATTCTTTTATGTAACGAAACGTGCAATTCAAGAAGTATAACATAACATGCTGTCGTATAATCACTCATTTTGTTTTCTTAATTTGTCCTTGTAATGCCGACTGGCTCATTAATATTTCTTAGTTTATTATAAATAAATAAATAAAATAATTAGTCAATTAGCACTTCATATAAAATTTTTAACCTAACAGTACTAAGTATATCAATTTTATTTAAGAAGAAAATTTAAATAATTAGAGTTGATTGAAATACTCAATTAAATCTAGACCAAGCATATTATTACAATATCTGAATTTTTTCAAAAACTCAACATGCATATTTTTTGGCATCGAAATCTGCCATATAATTAATCCTTATGCATAATATAACATCAACTGGAAGTCAATTATCTCATTTTGCTATCCAATTTTCTTGAATTTATTGATGGAATTCCTTGATCAACGATCAAAGTCACTTGTTGATTTAGAAACTGAATGAATTAAATAAATCAGAGTTAGTAGTAAGTTGATAATCGTTGACAAACTACATAAAAAACCAACATATTCCCGATTATAAAAGTTCTTATCTAATTAATCAACTTAAGCATATAACTATGTGCATCTAATAACGAATAATCATAATAAATTATCGTTATAATAAGCGTTACCGCTGGAAGTTAATGGTGATAATTATGGAGCCCTTAAGCATATTTGTCTACTCTAGCTGTCATATTAGGTTATGATTAGATTCCTCTAATTAACAATAACACCCTTATTATTCTTTGAGGATGTATTCAATTCTACAATGTTTATTGACAGAGAGAATCATCAAATGATGAATGAAACATGCTATCAAAGTCTCATCGTTTCAAATTGATTATTGAGACACGATCACTTTCTAGATGCTGTCAATTCTTTAAAATATCACAAAATTAGGCATCAAAAACTTGTCGAGTCATGTATAGATATTGAGAATATGGATCGAGAAATTAAGAAAAATTTCAAAATTTTATTATATGGCTATGAATTTTGACAATGAAATTTTGATATGTTTAGCAAGAATCAATTAAAGCAAGTGAAGTGTTTTATAAGCAAAAATGAAGCAATGATTTGATTCGTACAATGTTAATGAGGAGCATGAATGTTTCCCATTTGGACAAAGTTAGCCATGTCTTTCAACCCCCTAAACTGCCGGCCTTTATTAATTAGCTGTCATGATTCATGACCCTACCCTACCCAATGCTTTTCTTTAACAATTTTGCTACATGTACATCAAGTTTGACATCAAGTATAAAAATGTTATTGTAAAGCCAAGACCACACACAATATAAGAATCCAGAAACAAGAATAATCGAATCAACTGATAGTAAACTGCAGAAAATTAAAATGAACACCAAAGAGTTATTTCAGCCTTAGCCCCAGAGGTTCAGTGACAACTTCTAATACCTACATCCCCCGTTGAGCATCCAAGAAGATGATTATGCTCAGTTGCACTAAAACAACCTAAAATGACAACAAAAGTTACAAATGTTCAGAGAAATGAAGCAATAGACTTATCTCTCAAAATACAGCAATAGATCTATAAAGATTCACTAAGAATCTCTAAATAACCCTTCGAACAACACCAGAATACAACAATAGAGAAATCACACAGATCCTCACAACATTCACTCAGAATATTACACAATGAATGTTACTGTATCACACACAACACTTAAAATCAAAGATTTTAAGTGAATCAGGTAGAAAACCCTATCCTATTTCCTTTTTTCTTTCCCAAACACGCAGGAGCCCCATAAGTCTCCAGAAACCAAATGAACTGTTTGAAAACCCAAAAACCATCAAGCACAAGTAAATAATCAAATTTCCATCAAACGGTCAGAAACAAAACACGTATCAAGCATCAGTCAAAACGTTTCAATAATAGAAGCGTGTTTCACAAACACGTTTTTCCCACAAAATGCTTGGAGCAACAAATAAGAGAAAACCAAGGTTCGATTCCAACACTTACGAAGTCACAATTTTTTATACATTGATGTTAACAACATTTTAAATAACTAATGGTTCAGATTTTGACACATAATGGAGTGTCAGTGTATAACAAGCTTAATTCTTTCTTTAATTAGCAAAGAAATCTAGTACCCATTTATATTTTAGTAAAAATGGATCCATCCTTAATCATGTGCTTTTCCATGGCACATGACTTTATAAAAAATTGGACAATGTATAGTAAAGTTGAGCTCAACAACCACTTCTTAATTTGGTCTGTGTTTGATTCGATGGGAATAGATTGGCGTGGGTATCGATTTTTTTTTTTTTTTTGGTTTACAAATGGTGTGAGTTTGAGGAGCGTTGTAGGTGTTGAATTGGATGAGGTTGTGGAGGTGGGTTGGAGAAGATNTTTTTTTTTTTTGTATTTATTTAAAGAGGGACAAATTCGTCATTTTATGTGGCCAAAATGGTGGAAGGACAAGTTTTATTCGAAAGGTTGAGAATTTCCGGTGCCAAAACAAGGTTGAGTAAATTAATAACACTTCGGAAAAGGTTGGGGATGAAAAGTGCCAACAATCTTATTTATTTCATCTATTCAGTGTATGATTTACACTTAACATTTCTTTACAAGACGTGACTCATTTAAAATATCAATCTTGAATTTTGTATGCTTATTTGAGTCTTAGTTGGAGTTGTTCGTTTATGATAGATGGATTCTAATAGCATATTTATAAAATTTTGGCGTTCATTTTAAAAAAAGGTCAGCCTTATCAAGAGAATAATTAAAACAGTGTATTTAGTTTGTTGATATTCAAAGTGCAATTTAATCTTAATAGGTCAAGACTCCTAAATCACAACTCCAAATGAAATTATAACAATTAAAGTTTCAAACTAAGCATAGGCACTTTTGTCATTGGTCTCTCACCGGCAATAACTCTAATTTGATGAGACCAATCAATCAATTAGATTGCTCATTCATAGATCAAAACCTCATTTTCTAATGCTTCAAACGTCAAAGTCTAGAAAACGTGGCAAAATCCATTATCTTATGGTGATGATTGTGAAGATCTTGTTGGGAGCATCAAGTTGTATTAGGACTTTATATTAGCTTCTATTTTGTAAGAATTCAATTCAGCCTAAAAAAGTAACAAAATACTGTCTTGATTTTTTACTACGACTTTATTGCAATTTTGTTGGTATTCAGATTTATAGTTTGATAAATATAATTTGTTTTATTTCATCCCAATAAGTTCAAAAGATATTGACTCAAAAACTCTAGGAAAAACATGACAACTACCTTACTTTTGTCTAAATAAAACTAAAAAATACATAATTTTACTTTTGAAAAAATATTCCATTATCATCAAAAACTGATATTTTAAAAAATTATTTATTTTTATTTACAATTATATATCATTTTTTTCATTAAAAAATAACATTTCTACGAGCTATAAGGTAACATATGTGTAACTATGCTATTTGTAGAGTAACATTAAAATATTTCAATTTCTTTATTAAAAAGCAATATTTTTGGATAACTTTTTGTTGCTTGAAGGGTAACACACACACAAGGGTGGTCCTAGGGGCTCACGTGACCCTCCAACTTTTGAGATTTTTTTGGTATATATAAAGTTAAGTTTGGTATCGATTAAAATCTAAATTTTAATCTAAATCAAAGTTAATAATTCATTTTAATAACATATTTCATGAAATCCATAACTGTTTAACTTTTATCATAATTTGCGAGGCCCACGAGCCTCGCAAAAAAAAAAAATTTAAAAATGACCAAACGGTCACTAAAAAAAATTCAGTGACCGTTTGGTCAAAATTTTGTTTTTATTATTATTTTTTTCAATTTCATTTTCATTTTCCAATTTTTTCCTCTATAAATTCCCATCAATTCATCCATTTTCCCACCAAACTTACTATCAATATCTCATTCTCTATTTCTACTGTACTCTCTACATTTCATATTTTCATTATCAACATCATTATATACTCTTCTACATTTTATTTTTAATCGATTTTCTACACTACTACATAATCTACATTCACTCCTCAATTCTACTTCAACATTCAATTTCAATTATTCAATATCAATTATCTTATTACAAATTTCCAATCACAAATAGATTCACGTTCATTTGTTGAAAACTTGTTCAATATTGGGAATGAATTCGTCGGTCTAAATGAATTACCCAATCCAGAAAATATTCAGGTTTCGATACTTATGAAAGTAGTCATCCAATTGATTTAGATGACATTGATGTTGATGCTAGTCATCCAATTGATTTGGAACAGGGTGATGAACCTGTATTAGATATTCCCGATGCAAGAGGGAAGAGAAAGGAGAAAAAGTAGGCAAAATGTTGGGACCATTTTAAATTGGTTCAAACTGACCGTTTGGTCGATGGAGTTCCAGAAATCAAAGCAGTATGTAAATACTGTCAACAACGATTAGCATAGCAAAAAGGCATTGGAACCACCCACCTCAATCGTCAGTACAAAACATGTGTGGCCAAACATGAGCTTCTTCCTGCTGGTCAAACGCAACTACAATTTGGTAGTCCAGTCACCGGTGCTACTACTACGCGACTTTCTACGTGGATGTATTCAGAGGAGAAAGCTAGAATGGGAATTGTGAAGTTCATTGCCGCAACTGAGTTGACACTAACAATAATGGACAATCAACATTTCGTTTCCTACATGAAATAATATCTTCAATCGAGGTACGTCGTGGTAAGTTGAAACACTCTTTGTTCTGATACAATATAATATTTTGTTAATTCAAAGAAACTATTAATTGTTGATTTAGAAAAATATGGGGGTATGATATATTTAACTTCGGATATATGGGATGTGATTAATAAAAGAAATTATATAGCTGCAACTACACACTATATAGACTCACTTTGTGTCATACATAAAAAATTATTACTTTTAAAATTATTGAGTTCCCGCACAACGCTAATAATATATTTTATGCTATTATGAACATTATTAAAGAATATTGTTGCGAGAGTAAAATTTGTTCTTTTACGTTCGACAACGCTAGTGTAAACAAGGTTGTCATCGATATACTGCATAGAGTACTTCAACCTGATTTCGGTGGTTATTTGTTTCATATTCGATGTGTATGCCATATTTTTAATTTAATAGTACAAGACAGTTTAAAATATGTTAAGGATGAAATTCAACGAATTAGGAATGCACTAATATATATCACGATTGCACCTAATAGAAAACAAGCATTTGAGGAATTTTATGCCCAAACTGGAGTGACGCATACAAAAACATTTATTAGCGACGTATGGAATAGATGGAACTCCACTTACTTATTATTAAAATCATGTGGAGGTTTTGAACATTTAATAACTGAATTTTATAACAATAAGAATATTAGAGACGAAGACGATACTATTTTGACTGAGTCCGATTGGAGTTTAGTTTTAAAAATTAAAAATTTTTTGACCAGTTTTTATGATTCTACAAATATTTTGTTTGGTGTTTATTATCCCACTTGTTGTATGGTCCTCGAAAGTCTTTATATAATTGCTAAGGCTTTTCATAAATTTAAAGATGACCCCGATTTTCGTTAGTTATATTTTTCATGGAATTAAAATTTAGAAAATGTTGGGAAGACTTGTCCATGTTATTTTTTGTTAGTATGTGTCATGGACCCCCGATATAATTTATCGGGTGCTANATCAAATTTCACAAGCTTTAACTTTTAATATACCTATCACTTATAGAAATTTGGAACAAACGTTACGTGAAATAGATGATTTATATGCTCAACGAATGAGTACTCATATTAATTAGGTACCCTCCGGCTCTACAACTACTCTTACCATTGAGATAGCAGATGACGACACTGAGGTTTTAAATTTATTCAGATGCATGAACTCATATAGATATGATTCAACTGTATTTGCATGTGGTTCATCTAGTACTTGTAATAGTTTCTCTTCCAATGTATGTATTCAAACATCAAGTAGTAGTTCAAATGCGTAGCCTATTGAATTAATTGACTAATTTAATCATACTAAGTCTAGTAACAAAATAATTTGGAAAAATTCAGCAGATGTAATTGAATTTTAGCGAAGGTATGAACGCCGTGGCTAGTGGTTTCTGCTATGGCAAAAGATCTACTAACACGTCCGGTTAGCACTGTAGATTTGGAGTCTGCTTTTAGTGCAGGTAAGAGGATTCTCTCCGGGGTCAGAAGCCGACTGAAAGAAGATATTTTGGAAGCATTAGTGTGCGTGAAGGACTTGGATGACACTCATTTTCGACTGCAAGATAAATATGCCGAAATTGCATGTATTGAAGTAAGTGATATTTAATTTAACTACTTTCATTATAAAATTTTATTTTAATACCTTTATAATTTTTTTAAAAAATTATACACGTAACAAGTTGTTCGTGTACAATTTTTAATTCCGCCTACTCGAAATTGAAGTAGCTGGTCCCAAATCTGGATCAATGAGGAGAGTTTATCTTTTTTTTTTTCATTATTATTTCAAAAAAGAAAAATATTTTAGAAAATGTATATTTAAAAAAATGTTTAGAAATATATATATATATATATTTTAGGTTTAGAAAATGTATAGTAAAAGGAAAAAAAATCTTGCTGAGCCAACGAGCCAAAGCTAGGCTCGTTTGTCAACGAGCAAGAGCTGAGCTCATGGGTTTAAGGGCCGAGCCGAGCCATGACTAGCAAAATCACTATAAATTTGAATTTTTATTTTTTCTTTTGCTCTCTTTTACTCTTTTTCTCACGTCTTTTAACAAAATCTTAACTCTTCTAATTTTTTAAAATTTGTATATAATTTCTCTACAAATTATTACATTTACTATAAATTTTCATATTCCAATCAAATTTTCAAGTAATTAGAACCTAAATTTGCACTTTCTCCTATCAAACTGTATATATAGAATGTGTCTGAACTCATTATATCCAACTTGATTTACATTTAACAAATTATGTTTATTTGATTGATTATTAGTATTTAATATTAGTTATATGTTTTTCCTTTGGTTACTTAAATTGATTGCTTGTATTAAATAGATTATAAGATTTTTAAACGTAAATATACATTTTCTTGTGATGAACAAAACATTATAAAATGACTCTTCGAAATCAAATTGATGAAAATGATTAGCAAAATATTAATGAAGATTTTTTTTTTGAAAATGTAAATGCATTATCTCAAGTCAAGTATGAATCATTCAAAAATCAAGAATAAAATATTCGATTTGTATAGAGTTTGATTGTGCCCCCAACCTAAAATGTTTGCATCCGCTCCGCGCGTGCACACACGCACATACATATTACGCTGTCGCCTTTTTATATTTTGTTTGGTAACATCTATGTTATCGTGCCACTTGTAGAGTGACATACGTGTAAATGTGTTAATACATCATAAACCCTAATTGCATCCCATGTAGTATTGTTTCCACTATCACCTCCGTCTTCGATCACCACCTTTCAATGACAAAATTGCGTCATATTTCTTCGATCATAATTATCGCCCATTTCTTTACCCCAACAAGCAATATCTTCTCAACTCAATGAGTTATCTTCATTTATAAATCAAATTTGCCTAGAAAATATACCGCGTCACGTTCAAGTAACCTTTTGTTTTAACAATAACCTAATATATATGTTCGTTTCAAGTAATTATCATGTTGTCGCTCCCTTCATCATCCAGATTTACTACTAAGACACCTCCCTCCACCATATCACCATTGTACCATCAGTGATTCACAATCTAGATCTATGATTTGCCATCATCGCAGTTACACAACACCATTGCCCCCACCACCATGGCACCACACCATCACCAACATCGCGATCTGCCACTAATATCGCATTGCTCCATCGCCGCACCAACTCAGATCTAGTTCTATAGACAGGTCTAGATCCACATTCAAATCCAGAGAAAGTGGTGGAAATGACGAAGACCTTGGAAGACGATTTTGAGCATATAATTAAACAAAATTAAAGCAAAAAAATCAGAACGTGTAGGTGGTAGTGGTGGGGTTAGTGTTTGTAAGAATGGAATATTTGGAGTTTGATAGTGTTGGAAAAATGGGGGGTTTTAGTGAAATAGGGAAAACCTCATTAAAAGTTTGATTAAAATGGATAATTATCGCTAAGAATAGAATAGAGTACAATTCGATTTTTTTAACCAAACAAGGTATTTTGCTAATTATCATTTTTTTAATTAGAACTACAAATGGTGGCATATTTTATTTAAAAAAGCAAAAATACAATTTGCGAGGGGACTGCGACTGGCTTCAAGCAATGAAACAAAAGAACTTAACCCATTAGGAAAAGAGGATACAAGATAAGTCACAAATAATTAGAACAATCGAATTTTGTTTTGACTTTGTTCCAATTTGGAATTTCATGCACCCGTGATATACTTGTCAGAATCTTCTTTTGAATCAAATTCACTTGTCGAAGGAGAGCATTCAAACTAATTAAATCAAATTGAAAAATCTCATATATCTCCTCATTAACATACCCAAAGGCACCCCCAACGTAATGCTGGCTCGAGAATGAAAAGACTGAGATGTGAAGTTAAACTCTTATTTTGCTAACGGTGCACGAACAGCTCAAAGTGCGGCCTATATAACTTCTTAATGCCCGAATTCAATAACGCTACACTCATTCTCGTTGCAAAGCATATAAATATATGAGTACCTGCTACTTTATATAATTTTCATAGATATCGTTTGTTTAATATACTTTATTGTAATAACTTTCATCAATAATTTTGATCCTTCCATTTGGGGACTCTAATTGTAGTGAATCGTAATCCATTCAAATCAGAGATTCACAAATCACAACCTCAATGAACAATGATTCTTTGGCAGCAAAAACTCAAGGCATAAGCTCAACAATGGATCAAACCAGATGGTGACATTACAGAGGCCACATTTCCAAAACTGCCATACAATCAGTGCCTTGGAGTGTTTTTTGATAGGCAGGCCTCATTCAGGTTTTCTTAAACCATGCCCGGTCTTCTTTATGATAAGACTCGTCTTGATCTCATTTCATCTCTCCCACCGTAATCTCTTCTCGACTTCAGTTCATCAACATTCCTCCATGACCTTTTAGCGCTATCTGCCTTGTCCAAATCATTTTTGTGCTTCATTACATTCTCCTTGTGTTTATTGCTGAATTTTGCTCCTTTCCAACTCTGGAACACTAGACTGATCAGACAGTCTTCAATTCCTTACTAAACCACCCTCGAATTTGTCTTGAGCCCATCTTGATCGTCTATCTTCTTCAGCTCCCCAGCCTGTATTTGTGGCTCTCTGAATTTGAAAGTGAGTCAAGAGTCAATAACACAGCCTCATGTGCAACAACACAAGATGATAACAGCCCGTTAGACACAAAAATAAACGGTCTCCATCACAACGTAATGAAAACAAAATTGAAAAGGCAAACTAAAGTGCTAAATAACCAAACCAAGCTACAAAAACTAAGAAAGCGGGTGACAAGAAGTTCAACTGTAGTCATATTATAAAGGAAAAGTTTCCGAATTTTGGCACCTTCCTGAACTACCATGCTAGGTTTGACAATAGATGACGGTTAAAGCCTATAGGAATCCTCAGTAAAATACGTATAGAATAAGTAGTTTAAGAGGATATAAAACATAGTCGTTATGAAACATCTCACACCTTTCTCAAACTAGAGCAAATTCTAGCAAATGCAAGTGACTGCATGATTTGTGCTCGTTGACATACAACATAAACAACAGGACCAGCTTCTACTTGTAAGCAGTCAGTTCAGGTAAAAAAATTCTTTGATTTTTTAACTTGGATCATACATGCTCATGGGTGTATGTACAAGCACGTGTGCTCATATACAGAAATAATATGTTGAAGACAAAAAAAAAAAAAAAAAGGAACAACTCCCTCAATAGGGCTTAAGCATATCGATGAAGTAGTTCAATACTTAAAGAGTGATATCAGTGCAAGCAAAGGTGCCCTAAGTTCAATTCCTCATGCCGTCCATTTACTAAAATTGTTCAAGTCACCATACTAGAGAAAAAAAACTAATTCGACCTACTCATATGGGAATGTATAGAAGACAAACGTAAAACAATTAAATTTGTCCCCTCCTTAGTAGTATAAGCTTTTAGATTAGGTAGTTCAACTTAATCAACAACTACAATTTCTTCACAAGGTGTTTTTTTTCCAAGTAGACCTCCACATCTACTTCTTTTTAAACGACTTTGTTAGAGAAAACTAGAATCAATGCTCCCACACTGCCACCACTGCTAACAATTTCCTATTCCTGCTTCACCAAGCGCCTTCTTTTGCATTTCCGTTAACCTTCCAACATTTTCAAAGTAACGTTGACAAGTACACCCTCATCAATAGTGAGATTAATGCTGAATAAAGACACAAACCATATCACGAGGTTAGAAAGGGTTCGGTAAATTTAAGTCATCTTCCCTTCCCTCGATAAGTAAATCTTATCGAGATTAATGCTCCCACACCGCCACCACTGCTAGCAAATTTCCTACTCCTGCTTCACCAAGTGCCTTCTTTTGCATTTCCATTTACCTTCCAACAGAAAGTTTCATTGCAACTGTTCATGTCCCTCGTCAATAGTGAGACTAATACTGAATAAAGACACAAACCATATCATGAGGTTAGAAAGGGTTATGTAAATTTAAGTCATCTTCTTTCCTCTCGATAAGTAAATCTTATTTCACCTTGCCAATCATTCGTCATTCACTCAAAATGCATGTTTTCGTAATGAAAGAAATAGGAAACCAACATGCCCAAGGAAGAAGAGTTGAGGAAAACAACTATAATTATTTGACCTAGAATTTGAGCTCCATTTAGATTATCTATACATTCAACTGATACAATGTAGTGGATTGAGGGTAAGCACTCCTATATGGTCAAGTTCTAAGGAAAAAGAAAAGCGATTCAAGGTACAGAGAGTCTTACCTGCGGCTAGATATGTACTTGGATCCTCATTAGCAAGAAAAGAAAATCCTTTAGATTTGCCTGTGCCTTTGTCTCTAACTAATTTTAACAATGGTACAGATTTAGATTATGAAAATTCGACCATAGATGGAATCTTCTCACAAGAAATTTTTCAACAAATGTAGTCTTTATTTCTTCATGTTACTTTGACAATTTTTAAGAATTTTTCTTGTGTTTATCTACAGAAATAGTACAAACAGAATTCATATATCACAGAAGTAGTCTCAAAACACGACATTATCTCTCAAACAGTTCTCAAGCAAGTAATTTTCTTTAGGGGATCCAGATACTCGACAGGTACATGGATAACACTTATGGGGTGATGATTATATGTTTTCCCCGTCGTGATTATGCTTATATATATCCCACAATGGGGTGGAAGGTTTTGCGGTCCATCTTCTAAAGGCACAACAGAAGAAGATTGCTATATTGCAAAGTTTTCACAAGCATTCTTGAGGTTGGCCAAGTCAGTTAGCTAGATTATATCTAAGCAAGAGACAGAATCTAAATGCAAACAAGTTCTACAAAAATGCATATAATTACCACCAACAAATCAGTCTAATCCTATAGCATCAATGATCAAATATTAAAAAACTAAAATTCACCTCAAAACAAGTTGGGAGCAGTTAAGAGTCTTAAATGAGATGAACCGATGAAAAGCAGGTACATGGCTTTGGAGAATTGGATTTTGCACTTTGTAATTTTGTGGGAAATCTGCAAAAGCTCCAATTTTTATGGAGCTTTGGACTTAGCTGCGGCTGCTGGCTGGAATCTGGAGGCAGAAAGAATCGACGACGGCGGGCGGAGGACTGCCGTCTAGAGACTGGAAGAGTCTAATTGGCCCGTCCAGCATGGGCTCGCTGTTGGGTCATTCCATGCTTAGATGGGTTGGGCCGTTCATTAGAACTGGATACCTTCTCCATTTGCTGCCAAATACAAAATCCAAATGAAGTGTTCAAAGTCACCACTGATAATATCTCAGATTATGCGTAAAGAAATTATTCAATGGGATTTCTGTTTCTTCCCAAAAACAATCAACAAGTAGCCCCACATCAACCACAATGAAAACCCAACACGAACACGAGCAAAACGACGACGTCTACTCTAACCAGCTCATTTCCTTTTCCACAATCAGAATGATGTTAACATCTTGGCTCAACGGCCGCCGCAGAAGATACTTGTTTCTCATTCTATGCTTCCCTCTTCTCCTCCCTTTGTTATGCGCCACGTGTCCCTTCGTTTGCGCAGCTGAAATCTTTTTCCGCGTATGCCGCTGGCGCCGGAAGACGGAGGTATGCGGGGTTGGGAAGGCTGAGGATGAAGTTGGATTACTCCTGCATAGATACCTGGAAGATCAATTATTGCTTGTAATTGGATCTGCTCGCGAGTGTGGGGACGATGATGAAAATCTTGGGGTTGATACAGAGTATTTGGATAATACGAAGCCTTTACTGAGCAAATTTTGACATATACTCCAAATTCTCTCTCTTTTTCCTTTTTTTTTATAATAATAATAATAAAATAATAATTGGAAACTGGGCCACAGTCCACATTCACTCTCTGGGAGCCATAAACCCAGAGCAACTATAAACTTGCTGATACGCTTCCTTACACCTCTCGAAATCTTCAGTGGATCGGAGCAAAAACGTTTGCACTTAAATCACAATCGAATCATTAATTCCATTGAGATCTAGGAAAGAAGAATTTTTGCATTTTGCGTTTTTCAATTACACTCTTGTGAAAAATTCTTTCAGATCTAACGGTGTTGTTTCACTGAGAGGCAATGAGGATGAGCTCGGTTGTCCGATCCTTATGCTTCTTCTTCACTATCTTTTTGTTCCTTGTCTCATTTACACTCGGCAAGGTAAGTAATTTGCCTCTCTGATTTTATTGATGTATTTGTTGATTACTTGTAGATCTTGTGGATAGTTTGTCATCCCGCTTACAAAAATTGTTGCTTTCGTTAATTTATGTTTTTTTTTCTTTGTCGAATTTGATTATTGATTGTTATTGGTTCTCATCAATTGCTGATGTAAATTCAAAGGAAAGATGTTCTGATTTCTAACTAATGTGAAGTAATAGAAAAGTAAAAGCTTTTCACATTAAGTGAATGTGGATGTTTGTAAACGGCTTAGATACTTGTAACATTTTGAACAAGGTAGGTTGTTAAAGTAATTTAAAAACTCGAAAAGGAATGGCCATAGGCTATTAGAGAGTGGCTTTTTTTTGTTCTCAAAATGTAAAATTTAAGTACGACAATCAAAAGGTGTCCTCAAATTACATTGTTTTTTGACTTCATGCTTCACTTACGTGTGCGATTAGTAATTTATCTGAAGCTTCCACATGCAAAGGAGGCTTTAGGATATTGAGTCAGCTAGAGCAATCGTTGACCAGCGCAGAAGTGAGATTCTTTATTAATATTTAATTAAATAATATTAAAAAAAATTTAATCAATATAAATGAACTAAAACGTAAAAGTCATATACATATGAAAATATAATTTAACACGATCCAAAATAATTAAAAATATATGCATTTGTGTGGATCATATATGGATGATCAAGTTTTTACAAATTTAAGCGAGATAAGATGAAATTTATACAATTAAATGGTAAAGACAAACTTCGAGTTTAGGCGAAGTTTATGCAAAATTTTTAAAACAATGATTTTTAGAATTAGTCCTATTTTTGACTCAATGTTTTTCGAACTATTAAAAGAAAAAAGAGCAATACTTAAAATGTCCAAATTTAATTTTACAAAATAAATTGATAAAATCTAATAATAAAAGTATATATTATTAAATAATAATTTGAGTCAATAAATTTCTTAAAAAAGATATTTAATTTCGGAAACGAAAACTAATAATATATAATTGTTTAGTTTTAATTTAATTTGTTAAAAAAAATTAGAAGTAGGAGGGGAGGTGATTGGAATCGAACCTAAAGTTTTTTAATTCCAAAGCAAGCACTTCACCATATAAGATACACCTTTTTTGGTTAAAAGTTGGTACAGTTTTTATTTATTATTTATTAAAACATTAAAAGAAAGAATGAATGTGAAAGGAATTGAACTCTGTCCATCTCACATGGAGAGTGAGTGCTCTACCATTTGAGCTACACCGCCTATCATTTAACAATTATGTGCTAAAAGTTATATATATTTAATATTTCCTTAAATCTTTTTTCTCGACGGATCTAGCATGGGCGGCAGCTCCGGCTCTCCGGATACTGGATCCGCCCCTGTCCATAGGTGTACACTACTTGTCTTTTCTTTCATGTTCTATTTCTTCAATTGTTGGGTAATTTTTCCTTTTTTTATTGATCTGAGTATCAAGACACAGTTTTTACATTTTCTACATTATTGAGATTCTCGCTCTGTGTGAACCATCAAAAGTCAGCTTGATCTCAAGTTTCAAATGAGTGCATATTGTCTCTTGACTGTCTAATGCAGTAAAAATTGATCTTGTACTGCCTTTTCTATTGTCAATACGTTTTTCATTTTATGTGCCAGTATCAAGCAGATGATCCCATCACACTATGGGTAAACAAGGTTGGTCCGTATAACAACCCCCAAGAGACCTACAACTACTACAGCCTTTCATTTTGTCATCCACCTGGAAATGCTGCTCACAAGTGGGGAGGCCTTGGCGAGGTTCTTGGAGGAAACGAACTTATTGATAGCCAAATTGATATAAAGTTTAAGAGTAATATGTGTAAATACATCTCAATTAATTATATAGATTTCCATCACTAGAACTTTATCCTTTACATCTGGCTATTTCTAATGGCAGGAGATGTGAAATCGGCGACAATATGTGAACTTGAACTGGATGCAGCTAAGGTTAAACAGTTTAAGGATGCAATTGACAATTCATACTGGTTTGAGTTTTTTATGGGTACATTCTTCACGATCTTTGTTATTGTTGATTATACATTGTTGACTAATGATATTAATATTCTGGATCAGTTCTTAGGATAAGTTCATTACATTTATTCTTCTGTTGCTTCTGTCTAACTGTGTTCTTTCTGTGTATATTTTGGCATGCTTATCAGATGATTTGCCACTATGGGGTATGTTCTTCTACTCATAGATATTTTGACTTGTTGGCTTACATTCAACTAAGGATTTAACTGCTCATTCTTTGTTTAAAGGTTTTGTTGGTGAGGTGCTTCCTGATAAAAATCATGATACAAAGCACGTGCTTTGGACACATACAAATCTTGTCGTTGAATACAATAAGAACCAGGTAGATTTTGTATGTATCAATTATTTCCGGAAATTATGCATTGGTATCTTCATTTGTTGCTAACTGAAATCTCCTCTTTCAGATTATTCATGTCAATCTGACTCAGGAAAACCCTAAGCCAATTGAAGAGGGGAGAGTGTTGCACATGACTTATTCTGTCAAATGGATTCCCACTAACATTACTTTTGCACATCGTTTTGATGTTTATCTGGACTACCCCTTTTTTGAGCACCAGGTACATACTAGTAATTTTTACCATTTTTCACAGGAATTTATGCTTTCACATGCCAATTGATCTTATGCTAGGGAGGTTAATGAATAACTTCCATATGTCGTTCCATATGTTTGTCATTTTTTTTCTCTAAATATGCTGTTAAAGGGGGAAAAATAGATAATTAAAAAGAGAGAAAGAAACTGGAGAATATAAGATCTTAATACGCAACCTATAGTTACCAAAATCCATATTATTATTTCTCGAAGTCAGCTCAATGAATTTTTTTTTTGTTGTACAGATTCACTGGTTCTCAGTTTTTAATTCTTTCATGATGGTGATCTTTCTTACCGGTTTGGTTTCAATGATATTAATGCGCACCCTCCGGAATGACTATGCTAAATATGCTAGGGAAGATGATGATCTGGAGACAATGGTAATGTTTTTTTGAACTTTGTGTATGTCTTGCCGTATATAATATTCCTGAGATTTTGTTTTCGACGAAATATTTCATGCGACTTGGTTCTTAATATGCTTGTACTACCAAGTGCATTATTCATCAGGTCTTTTAAAGTGGCGCTTTTAATGGAGGAACATAACATCTTTTAAACCATGAACTTCTCCTGTTTAGGAACGGGATGTGAATGAAGAATCTGGTTGGAAACTTGTCCATGGTGATGTGTTTCGGCCTCCCGTAAATCTGTCTCTACTTTCAGCTGTTGTTGGCACTGGTGCTCAGCTTACAACCCTGGTTCTGCTCGTCATTATTTTAGCAATTGTTGGAATGCTGTATATAGGGTATGCCTGAAGCTCTCTGTATGTAATGTGACATATCTATGATGCACGGACACTCCCGTTAGGGAGACATGTCTGTTTCGACACTCATTGAACACTCAAGCACATGTATCCAACAAGTCACGTGCCCTTGTCCCATTTATTCTATACGTCTTTTAAATTATCGACACTTGAGGGACACTTTAGAAACACCCCTTTGGGCAACTGTCTTGGCCATGTGCTGTATCCTATATTGAAATTATAAAAATAAAGATATAATATTTGAATTCAAAACTTTACAAAATTAAATGGACATGTCTCCAATGTGATCTTGTCCTACGTTTTTTGAAAATTACGTGTTGGCAGAAAGCTGGATGTTTTGCTTGTATGCACTGTGCACCTCTACACACCGAGTACTGGGCTTATGAAATAAGTTTGGGTTAACTAAGCTTTTTTGCTTAGCTTCGTTTTGCATGAAGTCAAAATAACCAATGACCTAGAAAACGAAAAACATATGTAAAAGAAGAACAAACTTGATTTCTATTTATTTCATTCAGTAAGAAACTTTTTCTGGCCTTCAGGAGTAGTTTATACTACGACATCGGTGTTTTTATTGGGTGTGGCCTACTGTTGAATTGATCTAGAGAAGTGCTGCCCCAAATGTTATCAAAATTGATTTTACTTCAGAAGATAATTTCCAAAAAAAAATGCTCCCAAAATTTAAAGAATTAATTTTTATGATATCATAAAAGAAATTTAAATAGAATATTTAAATGGTAAGATGTCCAATCATAGATTTAGCCCTTTGGTAGGCATTAAAATCAGATTTTTAATAGATTTTGATAAAAGTTCATAAAATGTGAGGTTGAAAAGTTGTGGCCATGAAATATGTGGTTAAAATTGATTGTTGACTTTGATTTAGATTAAAATTTGAATTTTAATCGGTACCAAACACGGGCTTATACTTACACTTACACTTTAAAATTTCCTATTTATAGACAAATATTGTGGAATTATTCAATTTCTTTTATTATTATTTATTTATTTTAACTGGTAGTTCATCTCAGTTGCTTTAACTTCCATTGTTTGGTGTTGTGTGACTCAGGAGAGGAGCAATTGTCACAACCTTTATTGTGTGTTATGCTCTTACATCATTCATTGCCGGTTATGTTAGTGGCGGCATGTATTCCCGCTGTGGGGGTATGTTTCTTTCTTTAACTCACCCTTCCCCTCCCTTGCATGCATCTTGGCCTTCTTCCAGTTCTTTATAATCTGTATTATGGAAAAACCATTGATATTGTATGACCAAATGATAATTATAATGCTTCTCCCAATTCGTCTTGTCAGGTAAAAGCTGGATAAAATCAATGATTCTCACGGCATCACTTTTCCCTTTAATGTGCTTTCTTATTGGGTTCATCTTAAACACAATCGCCATATTTTATGGCTCTCTAGCTGCTATTCCCTTCGGTACAGTCGTTGTTGTTCTTGTCATATGGGCTTTTGTTTCTTTACCCTTGGCACTTCTTGGTACTATTGTTGGAAGAAATTGGAGCGGCACTCCAGACAATCCTTGTCGTGTGAAGACCATCCCACGTCCAATCCCTGAGAAGAAGTGGTATCTCACGCCAACTGTTATCTCTCTCATGGGAGGCTTGCTTCCCTTCGGAAGCATTTTTATTGAAATGTATTTTGTGTTCACTTCCTTTTGGAATTACAAGGTAATGTTCTTTCTAGAATTGACACTCTTATACTCTCAGTTATGACTTGTGAGTAAAGCTCGTTTACTGTTGTTCTTGACAGGTGTACTATGTATACGGCTTTATGCTACTTGTGTTTGTAATTTTGATCATCGTCACCATTTGTGTAACGATAGTGGGGACATATTTCATGCTGAATGCTGAGAACTATCATTGGCAATGGACTTCATTCCTATCTGCTGCTTCCACTGCACTTTACGTCTACTTCTATTCTATACATTACTATCACGTGAAGACTAACATGTCGGGTTTCTTCCAGACCAGCTTTTATTTTGGCTACACTTTGATGTTCTGTGCTGGTCTCGGAATATTATGTGGTAATTATTCTTCTTCCACGATCTAATGTTGTTTGATTCCACTAATAGCGTTGTCTATGTTCTTATAATTTTCCTGCAAATTCTAGGCTCAGTCGGCTATCTCGGCTCCAATTTGTTCGTTAGAAGGATTTACAGAAACATCAAATGTGATTAACATTAGTAACATCAAAGAGAGAGCTTTGGTTCTGGAATTGCTATACAGAATCAAGAATAGAAGTTGATCTTTTTCGGTAACAAATGAATGGATCACCTCAATTGATTGAGAAACTACATTTTGCCTTTCCACCGTTACATCTTTGAAAATTTTACTGGCAAAAAATCTGTGTAGCTTGTAAATCATACATGTTACCAGGATTTAAATGTTGGTTTTACCATATGGATAAGTGAAAAATAGTGTTGAAATTTGTGCTCTTTTTACAATTTAAATGTTTATTGAACCATGTGGAACAACAGTTGGTACTTTGACGATATCAACCAACGTTTTGAAAACCGATCCGGCCATAGACCTGAAAAAAGCTAAAGGGTTAAGGATTGAAAGGTTAAACCGGGTCGAACCGTTAATAATAAATAAAATAATTAATATATAAATTTATCAAAATAATTTGACAATAGCAATATTAAAATAAGAACTCAGGAGCACAATAATATAATCTAAATAAGAACTTGAGAACGCCAACACCATGATCATAATCAACCTCTTTTTTATCCTCCTCTCTACATGCCATATAATCACATCGGGGATATTCCCCTAATCATGTAACTTAATCAAAATAATCAACAGCAATATCAAAATAAGAACTTAAGAACACAACAATACCAAAAAAATTCCACAGATTTTTCTTGAAATTAAGCACTAAAAAAAATCTGCAAATAAATAAGAAAAATAAACAAAATTGAATCTTGAACTAACCAGGTTAAATCATTCACAGTGAATAGAGGTAATGAATTAAAACAATGCAAAGACTTCCGGATCCTCCACTGCGCTGATACCTTGACTGATAAGTGGAGAAGATAATAAACCAACTCTCTCCCAATTCCATATCGATTTCCTCGAATTAAAGTACTAGAAAAGCCAGTTTTAAAATGGGTTGGTCACTTGGGCTTAACAAGGAAGTTTATTTTCAAATATTAATAGGAAAACAAAAATGCCAAAATCGGTAAAATTGGTTACGGGTCAACCGGTTTTGTGGTTAGACAGACAAATTGGCTGATTTTCAAATATTTGGTTTTTAGGCATTAATCGAACTGATTTTTGTACCGGTTCATAGTTTTTTTTTTTATCTGATCGATCGATTCGGTTTTGAGAACATTGATATCAACAATGCACTTGTAAGATTAGCGTCCATGTATACGTGACGCTAGGGCAAAAATTTGGTCACGGAACTATAAGAGAAAATTTAATTGGATCATTTAACTCTTCAACTGAAATTCTCTACTACAACGTAGCAAATCCAAATCAAATGTACAACTTTCTTCAATTGAAATTATTCTCCTTAAAGTGGAAATATCAGTTGTTGATATATTTGACCACTTCATAATTCT
>CAIGRP010032922.1:0-19148 GCA_903798385.1 Fraxinus cuspidata
TTAGCACGGAAGGACTGAAGATGATCAACCTCTCCCTAACATATGCCTTATTTCTAAATGGATTGCCTGGATTGCCAACGTTCTTAGAAATATTATTATAAAACTCCTTCATCGTTGTCTCATTAAATTTCCCTTTAGAAGTCAACAATCTTCCCAATTTGTGAAATCCAACCAAATCATCCAAAACTACTCTAACAAATTCCTCAAACAACACTTTGAACTCCTCTATATAAACTTCTATGGGCAGTAAATGACACAAATAGAGTCTCATTTGATTCAATAAATAAACAATAATTTAGAGGGCTCATAAAATGTTTTCCTCTGGTGAGGGTATCAAACCTGAAAAGGTCAGGATCAGAAGCAAGAGTGCTAAGGACTCTGTAGGCTCCACCATCTAGAGTGTGAGGTGCTGACTGACTGGCCAGTGCAAGGATTCCTAAACACTCTCCAACCTTCTGCTTACCCATTTCTTCTATTGTTTCCCTTCTCTTGGATGATGGAGTTGTTTTAGAAGATTCATTGAAGTCCTCACCAGAGGGCTATTGAGAGCCTTATTTTTTTCTCAATTTCAACTGGCGTAGGCACTTCAATGGTTTTTCTCTCATAAACAGTTAGGTCAACAGGTGCCTAAACCTCCTCAACTAGGTCAAGACTAACCCTCTTTCCTTCAAAATGTTATGTTGATTCCTCATTATTTCAAAAACCCATAATATTTATCTATCTCTTCCTATTATCTTCACTTTTGTTTTCCCCAAATCTTACATGGCGATTGGGTAGGCAGGGATTGACCGGGGGTGGCCCAGGGGGTATCACTTGACCCCCTAGATTTTGAAGTTTTATTTTTTTATTTTTTATTTTTTAATATGAAAAGAAAAAATCTGAAATTCAAACCCTACCTTTTTTCCTCTCAAGCTCTCCTCTCTACTGTCTCTTGCACGCTACACCACGCATCAGTGAGCAACACCACCAGGCACCAGTCCACCACAAATCTAAAATTCATTTCCTCATTTCTCCTATCCTCTCTCCCATCTCTCGTAGTCTCCCACATGGCCACACCCATTCTCCCGTTTCGAGCTCCGTAGCTCCGCCCATCCTCTCTTGGTCTCCTATGACTGACGTTGCTCTCCTGGTTGTCGCCCTGCTCCTGTGATGAGGTAAGTTCCGATTTTCCTCTCAAAATGAAAGTAATTGATTTAGGGATTGTGTGTTCTGATTTAGTTCCGGCACTCTCCCAGTTTTGATTTTCCTCTCAAAATGAAAGTTCGGGTCGCCTTGCTCCTGGTTGTTAAACTAATGTTTTGGACTAGCACGGCAAGTTAATTGTGTTTTCTAATTTAGGGATTTTATGAAATTGATAGGGATTTCTAATTAGGGTTTTTAGGGATTTATGGACTTTGATGAGACTTCATTTATTGAGAAGGCAATTGAGAACCTGAGACCATTTATTGAGAAGGCAATTGTGAGCTTGCTACTTAATTGATTTATGAAGATTGAAACTTTCTTATCTAATGTGATTGATTTTTTTTATTTGTATCAGTTACGGACAAATACTTTATAAAGTAAATATGTGCTTTCTTGTGATGAGCAAAATACCGATGAAAGGAATGTTCGAGATAAAAGCGAGGTTGAGAATCTGTATAATAAAACTTAAATAATATGAGTTTTATTCTTGAATTATCTTTGAAATTACTTTCAGAAAGAATTAATTTGTAATATTATGATACGTGTCATAAATGGATAAATGTACATATTTATGTTTTTATTGCACATAATGGAATTTCCTTATTGAATTACACGATATGTTAATTCATGAATGTTATAAATGACAAGGTCGGCATAATTAGTGAAATTCTTACTTTGATCTATTGATTTGAGTGGTAGTTCGGTGATTAGAAGATCTAGAGAATATCTCACATAGAATTATTTGATTCACCAATTGAGATGGAGTTCTAAAATCGGAAGAATTAATGTAACTTTTGCTTAGAAAGTTTTGCATTATGAAATTATGTTAATGATAGTGAAACAATAGGATTGCGGATAATGATTGGGAACATAGTGAAATTTGATTATGTACCTAATGTTGAACTATCATATACGTTATTTACAATAATGCAAATTGGTATATATGCATGAATGGGCATTATTAAGAATGACTGTCTCTAAAATCCGATAGATAATGGTATCAAAATTCTATAATTGTCGACATTTATAAAGGTGATGAACTAAATGAGATAACATTGGCATGATAAGATTTTAGTGAAGTGGAAGAACATGATGCCTAGAGAAATCAACCACGCAATAAATACCTAATGTGGATCATACCACTCTAGAGAATAGAGATAAAGAACTTTGTCAAGTCTTAAAATAGATAGATTCTAGTACTTGAGTTTTAATTTGATAAGTTCTGTTATAGATAATCTTATTCTCGAATGTGTCTAAATTGAGTTGGATAATATAGGTTGACATTTTTAGTTGGTCACTTCTTTTTTCAGATTAGTAGGCCCAAACTAGTCTCTTCTCAATAGTTGTGAACTTTGAAGGTCAATGTGACTTACAAAATGAAGCATTAATTTTCTTTATTGATACTACCCGCTATATAGAGTTAAAGTCATGCGACTTGGAATTGCTAAGTCTCGATGTCATGCTTGTGTAGTAATGTTCTAGTTTGTATAAGACTTTGGGTCTTAAATATTAAATAAGTTAAAACAAATGCGAGATAGATAGGAGACTGAAAATGAAAAAGAAGAACATATGAGATAGTAAGGGCATGAAGTGGCTTTGTGGAGGATTAATATTATAAAGGTTCAAGTGCTTCAAAGTTTTGAATCACATAGCTCGAAAGTTTTAAGCTCAGGGATATTACACTTAAATATATTCCCTTAGTGTTGTTTATGTGCCAAACACTATTTGGTGGATCTTATTCTATGTGGATAGTGGATTCCAAAGTCAAAAACCTACTTTGTATAAGATCAAGATGTGTCTTTAGTCTATTGTCAAGTCTTTGAATTGGTTCAAAATAGATATATACCAATGTCCAATAATGAAGATGGAGTGAGGTTTATATGACTAGTACATTTAACTTAGTGTTGCAAGGTGGAAAACTGACCTATTATTTGATATTACGATAGTATTAAAGACTCAACTAAAATGATCTCAGTTGTTTTTCTAAGAGTGGTCTTTAATATGAAGTTATACGTGGTAGTTATGTTCATACTCATAGTTGTAATGTTTATTTTAGTTGATATTTGTGCAATGGTTGAGGTTTTGAGTTGTGAAAATTATTCAAAGTTATAGAAACTAAACTTCCATATATTAAGTCCATCCGAATTTTATTGTAGGCAATGATTAAGAGAGATAGAGGTGAAACCTCGTATTTTCATTATATTAATTGATGGATTCGCGCATTTCAACTGTATTTCTAATTTTCATTAGTTTAAGATATTGTATTAATTTGGACTTTGTCGAAGTGGAGTAAAAATCAGATAATGGCAATGAAGATTTTGAGAACTATTTAAGAGCGTGGATCTCTATCACGATAGTTTAATGATCTATGTAATGAAACAAAAATTCTTACTGGATTGACTATTCCTTGTTCATCAAAACTATATGTGTGTATTGGATAAAAAGAATGGAGTATTGCTAAATGTATGCAATCCAACTTACTTATTTTCTCTTAGAAGATAGTGTTAGTTAATTGCAATCTGTTACTCGGTGAAGTTCTCTCAGTGTTGGTACCTACAAAATTGTATAAGCTTTGGACATATAAATAGACAAATATAGATTATCTTAGACTCATAAGAACCTATGTAAGTTTTTTATTTTTCCAAATGAGTTTGGAAACATGAGTATTTTAAGAACGAGATGTATCTCTATGAGATGCATAAGACAATCCAAATGGTGTTTCTTTAAGTGAGATTTTGGATGGATATTGAGTCACAAGGTGTGACATTTGATATTTTTTCTATCAAGGGCGAAAGGTTTGGAAAAATTTGTAAAATTAATATTATGTGTATTGGTGAATTAATTTAACTACATAGGAGTTGTTTTAGGCTTCTGATTCAATTGAAGTAATCTGTTTTCTAGTGGTAGTATTCTAATTTCAATTATTATTTCTCAATGATTATTGGTTTAGAAAATCCCTTATTTATATGAGTGCAAAGAGAAAAATTGAAGAAAGTGTATATAGACTATAGAATTCCAACATAATCTGAGATATGATGGAAGTTCTAATCGGACATTAAGTTTAATGTGAACATTCAAATTCTTGAAAACTAAGTAGAAGACTAATAAATTTATGATAGATAAAACTCATTTTTATTTTTGGAAAATGTATACTCAATATGACTGTATTGAGTAAGATAAATTATTTTTATTACAGTGAGATTCACTTTTATACGCCATGTTTCCAAATTTAGAATTACAGCAAATAGGACTGTATTTTTATTCTCAAATGAGAATTAATTGAAGAGATCCACATAATTCGACTTATAGATTTCATGTTAAAGACCTT
Organism: Fraxinus cuspidata; assembly: GCA_903798385.1. Classification (NCBI taxonomy): domain Eukaryota; kingdom Viridiplantae; phylum Streptophyta; class Magnoliopsida; order Lamiales; family Oleaceae; genus Fraxinus; species Fraxinus cuspidata. Next base: position 4,511 of record CAIGRP010032922.1, read on the forward strand.
TTAATATAGTGATAAATTTATAGTTACACTTATGGCCAAATACAGTTATCTTGACAGTGGTTCTTGAGTTTTAACAGAGTTTAAATCTCGTACAAATTTTATCATATGAATGAAAAGCACTGTATTTATATAAAGAAATGATAGTAGATTTTAATTCTAATTTTGATGTTGATGACATTGGATGGGCTAAGCATGAGAACGAGTGTATTAAGACCATTTTCAAAATGATTGTCTTCAATCTTTGAAACAAATTACATGGGTTTAGCAAAATTGTATATTTTGTGTTAAAAAATTATTCTAGTTTTCTTCCTCTGTTATAAGAGTTATATACGATAAATATTCTAGGATATTTCTAAATGTAAAATTGCTACCCTATTGATACTCCTATATTAGAAGACGATTATATAAGCCTTCATATAAGAATCATATCTAGTACGACTAGAAGTTAGAAGTATACTATGATGTATAATTATCCCAACATTTAACATGCCATGATCTAGTCAGTATTTATCAATATTATCCTTACAAAGGATATTATGACTTGAAGGGTGTTGTTGTTAGTTATTCTATTTATTGTAGAGGGAATAACTTGTGATTGGAATATATGCAAGTGTCGACTAAGAACGAGAGTTAGTCGAGCACAAATAATTGTTAGACTTGTGCACTTTTGGTAGATACAGTAACAAGAAGCATATGTTGTAGTATAGACCTTTACAATGAAGAAATTGTTTAGTATAAATGTATTGAGCATCTAGTTGACAATATGAGATCCATGATAGTTATACAATTATCTCATATGCTGAGTATCTCAAGTAACATGATGGAACAAAGCAGTTGATGATATTTTTGTGAGATATATTAGAAAAGAAAATGTCTTTACGATATATCTACTCACATGATGATGATATGTAATCATCATAATCTAAAGATGTTTAGGGATATACTCGTTGGTAATGTCAATATCTAAATTTGCATAGAATATGTTACTTTGTGCATAATGATTTGCATTCACGTATAAAATTTGTCAAACAGATTGAGAGTAGCTCATTCTTACGAACAATCACCTCAGATAAAGTTGGAATGTACTTAGATGAGAAAAAGTGATGTGTTACGTACATTATCCGATCGCCTTGATAAAATATCAAGAAGAGATTATTAGAATTAATCGAAATGAATTTTTGCTATTCATTCAACATGCTTAGTAGTCGATCAAGTTCTCAGTTTGAGATTGCCTCGAAGAATGAACATAATGATAACTCAATTAGGTATCGAGATATACTTGAACTGGGATGTGTAAGGTATTATTAAATTTTTATAGAAAATGTCACACGCTCTAAGAGGGAGAAAATACCGTAACATGTATCTTATACCACATGTGCTTTTACAACTAAATTGGGTAAATGAGTGAATTGTTCCCCACTTTTTCATTGTGTGAGGCCTTGAGGTTTATAACCACATATATATACTTATCAATTTTGATTGTTTCTTGAGATTTTATTTCGATGTAACTACTTTAGCATGTTACCAATAACTATGCTTGAATCGATATGATGGAACATGTATAGGAAAGTAGCTAATTTGAAGTTGAAGGATTTGAGTAGGAAAGCAAAACTATTTTGAACAATATTTATGTTTATATTCACCAACCAGACAATTGTCAATATTGAACATAATTGTAAATACAATGATACAATGTAGACTTCAAGTATGTTCATATATATTTGAGCGATCAGAAATACTTGAATTAATGTTCAAAAATGAGTTTGGGGTATAGCGAGATGTAATGTTCATCTAGTAGATCTACTATATATCCCTAACAGGTTTATAATATCATGAGCTCTAATATTAGTTGCAGATCGTACGATCTATTTCTCGTATGATTTTTTGTGAGATAGACCTTGAGAAGGATGTGACGTTTGATATTTATTGTCACTTATAGTTTTGGTCAAGTACATCATATGCAAGTGGAAGATGTAAAAAAACACGGATCATGGGTTGTCCATGTGAGATGACCCTACCCACAAGATATTAAAATGGATTGGAGGGAATGTTTTGAATAGAATTCAAACCCCACCCCCCCACCCCCCCCACCCCGATTAACTCTTATGACTTCCTACAACTCCCATGACTTTTGTCAATCAATTAGGTGAGAGATGATGGGAAGAAAATTGGTGAAATTCTTATATAAAAAAGCACCAATATTGGAAGACCATAAAACCACTATTTTGGTATGAAAACTCACAATATAAAATGTGTAGATTATGGACAACAATCCCCTTCCATTGTGAATGAAATTAAGATCATTGGAGTGTTAAAATATGGAGAGTTCGGGACAAGAAATAGTAAGGTGATTCGACCACACAACGATCTTGAAATTCATCATTTCAAGTAAGAATTCTTGAGCCAAATTTATGTTCAAGCATGCTGCGATTTCTTTCAACAACTCTAAACCATGAACTAACATAACTTTGAACAACTAATATATTTACAAGGTAACAAAAAATAATTCAAAATTAAGCTAAAAGTATAACATATCCATCTCTCAACCAAAAGTAATTCAATCACTTGTTCAATTAATATGAGGTCACCCCAATCTTCAAGGGCCAATAAGCTCTTGTCGACGCTACAAAATCATTGTTACTCGCGCATCTTTCCCCTTATTTTGGCAATAAGCAAATCGTCTTTTCATTTTCTTTATATTTTTTTGGTACAACTGTGTACTACGGTATTATCACTTGGAACATTTTTTTTTTTTTTTATGGCATGAAATAAAAGCTTTATTTACCAAGGTAGATGTTACCTTAAATTGGAATTAAAAAGATTTCATATCATATCAGTGTTCACACGTGGTACACATTTTAAATCGGGGTACTTTGCACACAAAAACGGTTAATGGGTCCCGCACTTGCCGTTGATCCCTTTCATGCTCTTCCTTGCAAAATTTCCAATTCCAAATTACCATGACCAAATCTTCAAATTGATAACCTTTTAACAAACCCTAAATCTTTCTCTTTTCTACGTGAAATCTCACCCTACCCATGACTTTTTCTTGCAATTCTCTGTTATGCACGAAATTTTAACGTCATTTGATTTCCACTCGATCCAATTAAAAAGCAAAAATGTTCAGATATGTCGAGGTTTTGTGGCGATAATCAGAATATTTGAAGGATTGGTTAAAAGGAGGTGTATAACAGCATTCGATTTAGAACGTGGTGGCAATGTCTAATTTATATGGGGATTTTAATCAGAAGATTGATTATGTATTTAAGATTGTATTGATCGGAGATTTGGCAGTGGGGAAATCCCATTGCTGGCTAGATTTGCAAGAAATGAATTCAATTTGGAATCAAAGGCTACCATTGGGGTTGAATGCCAGACAAAGGCTCTTGTTATTGATAACAAAATGGTCAAGGCCCAGATTTGGGACACTGCAGGCCAAGAGAGGTTTGTTACTGCCTGCCTCTTATTCTCGAGTCATTTAAACTTTTGACCTTCTTTTTGAATTAACTTCATTGAATTTGTTAATCATATTAATTATTTTCACTTTCTGGTGCCATTTTCATTGTAGTTTTATTCTTAGTCCATAAGGGGTGTTCAGTTATGGAGCTAATGACTTAGTGAAGAATTTTTGGTGTGCAACTGCAAAATTTTATTGTTAATAGAAATTCTTATGCCAGACATTCTAATTTCCTGGAGTAATGGCCTTGTCGCTTCTAATGAAGTGGATTAGATGACATTAGACGATATAAAGAAAGTGTTCGTTGTACTTTCTAATATGGTTTTATTATTGCGCATCAATCAAACTGCGTATCAAACATGCAGTCCGTGTCTACGACTGCAGTTGGATGTTGAGTGGGAAACCTGGCAGTGCGTGACTCCTATTTTCCTTTCTCGAATCTCGCCCTATATTCTCAATTTAACTATTATAGAGAAACATTATTTTAAGCGAGGCCTTTCTAAGTCAGATGTAAAATTAGACGAAGAATACTGCAAGGCAGAGTCAACTAGAACATCTCTTTATACTCCGTATAGTTTGTATTATATGAAGGTTGGGACTTGGGATAGAGTTAGTAATAGCTGAAATTATGTTTCGCTGAGAAAAACTATAACCCTGTATTCACTAAAGTTAATGCTGTCCAATATTCAAATTGGAGAATAGCAATCAATAGCTCTTTGATCAACTGTCATGGACTAAAATGACGAAACATGAATTCGAAGCATAATAATAAACCATCCAAAGTCTTATCCCAATAATGACATCCTTCTTTATCTTTGGCTGCCCCAATATGAGAATTAATTCTCGAGAAAAGGTCATGAATGATTGGAATGGAAGAAATTACTTGTACGTGTCTCTACCTTTGGGAGATTATTTTGCAAGAGTCTTGCTTTTTTACCTAGAGTTAATATCCATGATTGTGTTTGTCTATGTTGCAAATACCTTAAAAGACTCCAGGTCCATAAGAAATCTCTGATGGCTTAACATACAAGACAAATTATGGAAAAGATGTGCTTAAAAATGCATCATGTGTTTTTGCTGGTTCCATGATCCACAATTCTGCCCTGGTAAAAACTTGGGAATATTTCCTGAGTTTTTGGGTGAAGTAGATCAATTGAAGCAGTGCCACTGTTGATTGGTTAGTACCATAGCATATATTTAAACGCCACTCTTCTAATTGATGGGCAGAGTGGAGCTAACGTCTATTTGATTTCACTATTAGCATGAGTAGCTGTTTGAAAGATCTGACTGCTTACTTTTGAGCAGTCATTGCAAGATGGAATTTGTGATACATTGTGAATTTTAGATTTATTTGACATTTGACCTATGTTTCAGGTATCGAGCAGTAACAAGTGCATATTACCGAGGTGCAGTTGGTGCTATGTTGGTCTATGACATGACAAAACGTCAATCTTTTGATCACGTGGCAAGGTGGCTTGAGGAACTCAGGGGACATGCTGATAAGCACATTGTTATATTGCTGATCGGCAACAAGTGCGACTTACGGAATTTTCGAGCAGTTCCGATTGAAGATGCCCAAGAGTTCGCTGAAAGAGAGAATTTATACTTTATGGAGACATCAGCGCTCGAGAAGATTAATGTTTAAAGTGCATTTAAGACTATTCTGACAGAAATGTACCGGATCATAAACAAGAAGTCCCTCACTGCCGGTGATGGATTAGATTATGCGAAGTTCGCATCTCTGAAGGGTACTAGAATCATTTTTCCTGGTCAAGATTCTGACCCTAATGCAAGAAAAGCCGGCTGCTGCATGACCTCGTGATTTTCTTGCTATGTGACTGTCGAGTTATTTCCTCACACTGCCCTTATTAATACTTCAATCTATTAAGGAACACAATTTTTTAATTTTTTTTTTTTTAGAATAACCTGTTTTATTATAACGGATTTGTAAAAAGTTGAGTACTATTCTTAAATTTTAGAATGAAATGCAATCAGTAGATGGTTGTGCTCTGCACATAAACAGTTTATTGATGTATGCTACTGAAGTTGAATTTAGACTCCTTAATTTCAAAGTGATGCCAGGTGACTGTAGTACAACTACTACACAGTCTAACATTTACCTTTGATGAGTACAAAAGATTTTTTGAAATACTTGTTAAATTTGTTCTGTTATTTCAAAGTAAACCGAACAATTATTTCTTTATCGTGTTTAAAGTATATTGCACGCATATGCATTAAGTGTCAACTTAGGATACATCAATCGCAAGTTACAACGCAGATAATGAATTGAGGAAACTTCAACAGGATTATAGTTTGCCATGGTTGAAGTATAGAATTCAAGTTTAGTATGGAACTGAGGCAAGGGCCGCAAGAGGACGAGAAATTGAATGAATAAATTAACCACCCAAGTGAAATGAGTTGTCTCGCGTCCAATATCTTGGGTCGTCCTTATTTCATGTATCATTTTAACCCAAATCCAAACAATTGGATTGCATAGAATAATACATTTTTGAGGTGTTTTCCCAAGAAAAATACACGAAGAATCACAATATCTGCACACCACAACTGTCCAATTGTTCAATTTCCAACAATAATCCACATAAGGGAACAAAAATGAGGGAATAGGATTTCTTTTTTCTTGTGCTAGCAAAATTATAAATGTCTTGTTGTGTTTTCAAACAGTTTATTAATAGAAATTAAAGTGGGCTTTCCCTTAAACTTAATTCAATCTAATATTTAATTAATATAATTAATTAGACTTGGTCAATAAGTTAATTAATTCAATTCATTAACATTGGGCCGATTGACAAACAACTCAATTAATTAATTACACAAATATCTAACATTTGTCAATTAATTAATTAATTAATGACATCATTCTTCTATTTCTCCTTATCTGTATGACCCATTAAGTTATCGATTACGATACTAACAACATGAATTATTATGATCTAATCACAATCAATAAATTAAAATACTCATTTTTAATTTATTATCAATTCATATCAATCTTCACAAATTGACATCTAGTAGTATATTAGAGCAATACATGTGACGGAAAATGTCATGAGGTATGACAAAATCAAACTTATTCATATACTATGAAACTATAATCCATTTATCAATATAATCCAATCAATTACGAGATATGAAGCGTGTCATCTCGATTATTGATCATATTTTTTATCACACTATTAAGTTAATGTAAGTCAAAAAGAGATTTCGACTTATGATACACATTGACCAAAGATTTTATTATCAACTTAACTGAATGAAATATAAATCATAATCTCTTATTGTCTAAGAGTTACAATTCCTCTATTGATCATTTATAACTTTCGTATGATTGTTAACATATTCGAACGATGTCGTATTAGTAACATTTGGCAAAGAAACATCTAACATCACTAAAATATAATTGCCCTCATATAAAGCACTATGATGACATCAAGTCGAATGACCAATTTTACTGCCGAACATTAGATATTAACCACGACATATAGATAGTTATCCATATAAAATCTCTTTGCAGGTCTCCATTATTTTGTTGTTAAGTGTTACCATACTTTAACTTGTGAGATCAGCTATTTACTTCACAAGTAAGATATGTCACAGGTGACATAATAATGATATTCGTATCTCGTTATTACTTTCGACCACGGATGATTTAAGATTCGATCATATGTAATTTGTATATCATAATTACAACTCTTTGTAATTAACAAATTACTAAAATTTGAATTTACGAACTCTATTATTTAATTTAATAGAATATTAATTCAATTAAATAATAGATTAACCATAAATAAAATGCATTAATTATATATTAAAAGTGCTTATTTTCAAAATCGATTGGACCCAGAACATAACACTTACAAACTCTCACTTACACTAGATTTAATTCATAACACTTACAAACTCCCACTTGCAGTAGATTTAATCACTTATGTATCTGATATCATAAGAATCTATATGACATTCATGTTTATACCGCGACAACTCTTCATTAGTAGATTTGCAATATAACCAATTGTTGGAATTCGTTCTTTTTTTATGTCATGTATTTGTATTATCTCTCCGATGAGATGATATCTTCTTAATACATGTTTAGATCATTGATGAGACCTTAGTTTTTTCACTTATACGATGGCTCCATTGTTATCACAATACAAAAGTATGTGATAAAAAAATTGAGGAACTATTCCAAATTCATTAATGACCTTCTTGATCCAAGCCACAACTCGTTGTTTCGAATCAGATGTATTAGGCTTTTTCTATTTAATTAGCGATTGTTTCCTGTTTAGAACATTTCCAACTAATTACTCTATTGTTAAAAGTAAATACATAACTTGTTTGAGATTTGCTATCATTGTCTTCTTGTAAACACACGATTCATCTACATTTTTGATAAAATCTAACCTTTTGATTTCTTCATCAAATCGAAGATTCCAACTCCAAGAAACTTACTTCAATCCATATATGGATTGATAAAGTTTGTATACCTTATAAGCATATTTGAATTCAAAATCTTCAAGTTGTGTCACGTACACTTCCTCTTGTAAGTTCATGTTAAGGAATGCAATTTTGACATCCATTTACCATAACTCATAGTCATGGTATGAACTATTGCAAGCAAGATCCGAATGGACTTAAGTATGGCTATAAGTGAAAATATTTCATCAAAGTTAATTCTTTGTCTTTGTATCCTTTTGCTACTAACCTTACTTTGTATAAATGGATGCTTCCATCCATCATGTCGATCTCTTTCTTATACACTTATTTATAGCTTACGAGTTTTATCCCATCAAGTAGGTAGACCAAGGTCCAAACCTTGTTTACAAAATTGAGTTCATCTCAAATTTCATGTCCTTTGTCATCTGTTTGAGTCAACACTCGATTTTACATCTTTAATTAGTAGGTTTAGCATCCTCATTTAGTAATACTTGATTATTAATCATGGATTCGTACCTTTTAGAAAGTCGAATGATCGTACAAGATTTAAATAGAGTTGACGTGTCCTCAAGAATCTCTACTTTCTAATCAAGAGTATGCTGTAGCATACGGCAATTAGTGCGTGTCCCCAAAACAATTTTAGGAGGTTTGTAGGGCTCGTTTTTAATCACACTATATCTAATGGTGTGCAATTCCTTCTTTTTGAGATATCATTATGTTGCCGTGTATATGGTGTGGAGTCCACTATTAGAGAATCCTATTATCTTTTAGATAATATAAAAATTCACCTTTAAAATATTTTCCTCATAGATCAGATTTTAGTGTGAAAATATCTTTATCTAATTATTTTTCTACTTCTAGCTTGAATCCTTTGAACCTTTCAAAAGTTTCATGCTTGAATTTCATCAAGTATACATGACCATTTTTTGAAATAATTATCAATAAATGTAATGAAATAAAATAAAATAAACCTCGTTTAGAATTAATAAACAACGGTTCACATACATCACTATTTATTAGACCTAGTAATTGTGCAGCTCTTTCTCTTTTTCAAGTAAAAGTGAATTTGGCCATTTTACTTAACAGCATAATTCGCATTGTCTAATAATTCAAAATCGTTTAACCCTAAATATCCATCTCTATATAATTTGGAAATATGTTTTTCATTTATGTGACCAAGCCTGCAATGCCGAATATAAGTTATATTTAAGTTATCACACTTATGTATTTTGATTTCTATCCTCATCATAGAATACTTAGTATTTAGAATATAAATGTCATTTTGTAATCCATCACAACCATTAAGATCTTATCATCAAGATAAAAGAAACAACAATTGTCGTTAACATTAAAATAATTCATATTCAAACATGAAAATTATATAATGTTCATGGTAATGGTGTGAACAAAATCACATTTATCTAATTCTAATACTAAGTTTAAAGGTAATGACAAAAAAGTATGTTCTTACGGGCAATGCAGCAATATATGCTCATTTTCAACATGCATGTTAAATTTCCTCTTTTACACAGGTCTACTTTATTTAGTTTCTACATATTTATACAAATATAAAATCCATATCTTGTATATAATACCCAAGAAGCTAATGAAATAGACATAAGCCTTGTAGTTTCTCTATTAATGACCTTTCATTCCATTGTTATATCAAAGGTCATCAAATTTGAGAATGTTCTTATTTGCTTTGAATGCCTTAGCCATCTTAGATGCCATCCCAAAGCCCATTTATATCCTCTTAGTACTCCTAGAGGAATGAATGGCTAAGACATACCCACTACTATCTTTAACATTGGGCTCAACCATCTGAAGCATGTTCAACAACTCAAGGAGTATGCACTCGAGCTTATTCATAGTGAAATTTATAATGAACTGTGATCTTTAACACAAATTGCATATCCAAGTCAATACTTTGTTCATGGTCCATGATTGAACTCAATTGAGACAAATTCTCGATGTAGTCAACATTTCTAATACATGAGCACTGACTGAAGATCCTTATGCCATTATGCACCGGTATAGTTGCATGAAAGTTCATATCCTTCCACACTTAATTATTAATCATTCAAATCATTGATATGAAAAATCGTTGTTTTAGCATTTATACTCTTGTGTTACTATTGTAACTCAAGTAACATAAGTCCAAGCATTACATATGTTGCAGTACTATCGCCATCATTGTGTTTATTATAGCATCCACCTCCTTAGTCGAGTCATCAGGTGTCTCTAGAAATGACTATTCAATGACATAACCAATTTTCTTATACTTGAGAACAATTCTAAGATTGCGTACTATTCAAAAAAATTTGCCCTGGTTGTTGGTATCAGTATACCACTCAAATTCATATAGTTACTCATAATTCAATAAACGTAAATGATCAAAATAAAAGAATAATATATATAAATATATTAATTAATTTAACACGGTCTTTTATTAACTTAATTATGTTTCCATTGTTTAACTCAAATTTATGACCCTTTCACATAAATTCATGGAATCATTAGTTAATTCTCATGGACAGGGATCCAATTTGTCATATTAAAACTTTCAGTGTACTCAATAAGTTTTAATAAAACATTTGGACATACTTTTATTAATTGTATTTCCCATACAACTCTTAGACCATACCTCTAAAATTTATCTCATTGAGTGAACAAAAGATTTATATTGGTTAAGTCAAACTCATCATTTAGAAATATATAATATTTAAAGTGTCAAATATATCCCTAATAAACCAACCTTGAGTGTACTCAACAAGTTGAAATCGATTGAGAACTCTGATTTTTCACTCTAATGATGGAAGACGAATAATAAATTGACTAAATATTTTAGCGAGGGATTTATCATGCAAAAGGTCTCAGCATAATAATTATATTTTTTTATGATACATACATATAATAGTATGGATGATTATGAACTAATTATTATCTAATCTTCCCGAACTATAAGGAAGAATAGTTGGTCAGTTTTTTGGAGGTATTGCATTGACTAAATAGCAATGCATCATCTCCATGGTCCTCTTCTTGCATCTCCAGTTGCTATATGTATCATATAATAGTTAGTATGTATGCCTAAATGAATTGGGCATGCAGGCCCATAATAATAATAATGGATTCGTAGGTCCAAAATAGATAAAAGCGCACAGTTCCATAAAACAACAAGAATTAAACTAACCATTCAACACATTCATATGGTCGAATCTATAATTATTCACTAATAAAACATTTATCATATAAATGATTTCCTATATAATATCTAGCCCTTGATTGATCATCATTATTTCCAAAATATATTTTTCGCTCTCATTTTTTCAACCACACAATTTTCAATAAAATAATATTACACTCAAACCCAAAACTTTTCCTTATTTCTTAACTACATATTCTCCATCAATCTACTATTCAAAAATACATTATTTGCCAAATAATGGAGCTCCAACAAGGGCCTAATATTACATGAAAACATGTTTCAAGTTTCTAGCAATTATGATCGCCTAAACTAATTTAGATGAAAGAATAGGCATAATTAATTAATCAATCAATAAATTCATTTAATTAGCAGGTTTATTTAATTAAAGTCAAATTTTAACTAATATCAAATGAGAGTTCAACTCTAATCCAAAGTTATAGGATGAAACTATTTAAATAAAATCAAATTCTAATTAAATACCAAATTAGAGTGAAACTTCAATTCCATAAAAAAAACAATTAGGACGAGATGATTTAATAATTAAATGTCAAATTAGAGTCCAACTCTAATTCCAAGAAGATATTAGGATGATATAATTTAATTAAAACTAAATTCTAATTAAATATCAAATTAGAATCCAACTCTAATTCTAATTGAATAATTAACATCTTAATTTAGGATAATATGAAAAGTCATGAATTTAAATAAAATTTTGAATGGGTCAAGACAAAAATTTAGGTTAAAATAAATTTTTTGGTCAAAATTGAATTTAGGATCAAATCTTTTAAAATCCAATTTAAAACCTATTCAAATTTATATTCAAAACGTTTTGAAAATTGCAATCTGACCCCTGCTTTTAAATTTACAACCAAGACCTTCCATTTCGCAAAATGCAGAATAGGTCCTTATTTCAAAATTGCAACTTGACCTCTATCTCATAATTGTAGAAAGGTTCTCACAATTTCATAAATTGCAGGGGAGGCCCAATCCCCAAAATGCCTTAACCCTAAAATTGCTCCTTTTTTCTCCCATTGGCGGCCACACCCAAGCGACACCCTGTGCACTGCCCTCAAGGGGCACCGTGATTGTAGTAGTATCAGTGCTACCTTGCATCGTAACGGTGCTCGAAGCTTCACCTTGTAGTGACGAGAAACACCGTTGAAGTTGATGTTGCATTTGTACACAGCCAGGCCCTGGTAGCATTCGCTCCATCGCGATGACGGTGCTGCCACCTCCCCCAACTCATTTAGATCCAATTTTCCCAAAAAAAAAAAAAAATTCTTTCAAAAACAGATTTTTGATTGTTAGATTGAAGGAAAAATATAAACATTCAACTTTTGATTGCTCCAAGAAGTAAAACAGTTTGTAACAAGCACAAAGTAAACTTTAATACCAATGTTGAGAATTTACTTATACATACATAGCGAAATTCAGAATAATTTCAATTCAAGCCAAGGATTTGCTTTGTGTTTAGATAAAAATTGTGATAAGAATAATACTTTTGCTAAATTTTTCAATCTCTGTTGCAAATGTTGGAACACGAACAATCACGATCTACACACACCACAGTTGTCCAATTATCCAATCTCTAACGATAATCCACGCAAGGAACCAATGTGAGAGAATAGAGTTTTTCTTTTCTTGTACTAGCAAGATTATGAATTTTTTGTTGTTTTTTTCAAATCCTAACAGTCTATTAATAAAATTTTAAGTATGTTTGATTTGTCCCTTAAGCTTAACCACTTCCAACATTTAATTAATCTAATTAATTAAACTTGATTCATAAATTAGTTAATTCAATTAATTAATTTTGACATATTAACAAGCAACCTACTCAATTAATTAATATACAAATGTTCTGCATTTGTCAATTAATTAATTAGTGATGCCATTTTTCTAGTTCTCCTTCTATGTATGCCCCCATTAAGTTCCCGGTCACAATTTCTAATGACGTGAATTATTATTATCATCATCATCATCATCATCATCATCATCATCATCATCATCTAATCACAATTGATAAATTAAAATATACATTTTTAGATTATTATCAATTCATATCCTTCATCCCAAATTGGCATCATGTATCAAGACAATACATGCAACGGAAAATGTTACGTGATATGGGAAAACTAACTAGTTCATCTACCGTTAAAATTATTAACCATTCATCAATATGATCCGATCAATTACGAGATATAAAGTGTGTCAATCTAGATTATTGATCATATCTTTCATCCCACGATTAAGTCAATGAAGTCAAAAACTTGTTTCAACTTGTGATACACCTTGATCAAGGATTTTGTTATCAACTTAATCAAATGAAATGTAGATCACAATCTCTTACTATTTAAAAGTGACAAATCTTCTTTTGATCATTCACAACCTTTATATGATTCTTGATATATCCGAACAATGTCGTATTAACGACTTTTAGTATAGCAACATTACCAAAGTAGATTGCCCTTATATAAGACATTATGATGACCTCAAATCGAGTGACCAATTGCACTACCAAACATTAGATATTAACCACTTACACTCAAATAATTTTTCATGTAGAATCTCTTTGGAGGATCTTTAATTTTTTTTTTATAACAAAACATTCACGTATTCATTTAAGTGTCACACGTGATAGTATATTCGTAATAACGATATCTGTATTTCATTATTACTTACGATCACGAATGATTTAAAATTCAGTCATATATAAATTGTATCTCACAATTACCACTCAGTATAATTAAAAACTACTAAAATTTGAATCTACGGACTCTATTATTTAATTTAATAGAATATTAGTTCAATTAAATCATATACATTAATTGTATATTAAAAATGGTTATGTTCAAAATTGATTAGATTTAGGGCATAACACTTACAATTTGTACATCTTTATACAAGTTGAAACTTTGAAGCATTTGGTTTTCAAATGATACCAACTTCATGAAGTTTATTTTTGTATTATTGTGCTTTCAGTTTTTTTTTTTTTTAAATCAAACTTGTTAAGGGGTCCAACTCCTAATTCACAAAGTGAAATGAAAATAAAAATAATATTATGATATAAATGTCTCTTAAAATTTATCAAATTTTTGAAAGGACTAAATATTTGAAGCACACTGAAAATGAGTAAATATGTCAAATTCATTCAAGGTATCAACCTCTTAAAGGTTGACATGCACAATGGCATAGGCACACCTTGCCCTCATGCCAGAATTTTGCGGCCAGGTGTGTTGATGGTGCACACTTCAAATTTCGGAGTAAGGAAAATGTGGGTTTCAATTTGTGGGTGTGATGCTTCAATTTGGCCAGTGTCAAAATGTTGTGGATTAGGAAAAACTGGCAAGGCATGGATGGATCCAGCTTGATGTTAATCAAATACATGTTTGACATATGTGTTGGGCAGTTTTCATGGTCCATACATGTGGAAAGTATGGACAGTTGCTGGGAAATGTTGTGGGCGACAGTTTTAGTCCCAGTGGGTTCATTTATCCATTTGGTAGTTAAGGATGTTAACTGCATAC
>CAIGRP010032943.1:0-10810 GCA_903798385.1 Fraxinus cuspidata
TTTTTACAATGGAAATAAATTTCATGACCAATTGTAAAAAAATTCACTTTAATGGATAATTTTCATGTAAAACAAAACCAAACAAACATTAAACTTTGATGAAAAATGGTTTTCTAGGAATTTTTTTTTTTTTTTTACTTTTTCGCAATGAAAACAAATTTTATAACCAATTCTGGAAAAAATTATCACTTTAATGGATAATTTTCATGTAAAATAAAGTCAAATGAACACAAAAAGATAAAAAAATTTAAATTTTTTCGAGTGAAAAATTATACCAATCAAACACACTTAAATAACAATTTCCTGAAAAATAAGTTCTAGACAATTACTTTCACTGAAATTCATTTTCTTTCCATTCATTTTTCACATTTGCAATCAAACAACCCTTATTTCAAAATTAAGAAAAAAAATGGAAAAGAAAAGATGAAAAAGGAATGAAGCGGGTTCATCATCACGTCATGAAATAATCCGGCCACGTGTATCGCCGTTTTATTACTATTAAGTTCCATTTTCCCATCCAAAACCTTATTAGGGTTTTTACCTCTTCGATTCTTCTCTTTTCTCCTCCAATAAATCATCAGTCCAATTCAAATTCAATTTACACGCATCTGTATCTATATCGAGATATGGAAGATGGGAATGCAGAGAGAGAAAAACTGACCCTGGTGGCAAGAAAACCTTGTTTTGGACTGCCAACTGCCTGTCCGAACTGTCTGCCAGTTTACATTTATCTTAGATTTTCCCACCTCCCTTTCAATTTGGAGTTCAATCTCATTCACCCTGATTCTGGTAATTCATTTTATCCCCCTAAAAAAAAAAATGTTTGGTACTGCTTGCAAGAGTCTGTTGTTTATCTAGCAATTATGCATCCGTCGATAATTATTTCATATTGCAGATAATCTAATGAACTGTTTATTATTAGCTACTGATAATTATTATGTTAAATTTTCAAGGTGCAAGCACTGAAGCTCAATTTTTTGGGGGGAAATTGAGAAGTGGTGCATTGTGCTAGAATATTGTACTTTACTGTGGCTGTTCGATAATGTTTTTGGGCTGTGCTCTTTTATATGTATTTGGGAATGCTTAAAGAGTATTTAGTTCAACATTAGTTTGGACAATGCAAAATACGGCAACAAGATAGGTATTACCATATTGTATATGACTTAAGTAATGCAGAAGGGGAATAAATAAGAAGCCAATTCTTTATTTTTATTATATTGGGTTGATACAAATTTCAGACATTAATGGTTCAACTTTTTGGAAGTATATGGATCCAGCTGTGGTTTACCTGGTTTTGAATGTGCAAGAATGATAAACCATTGCTTGACATATGAATTTTAGTTTTTAATGCATTCAAAATGTGGTATGTTCTCTAGCTTGCATCTGTTATTTTATCCGTGCAATTAAATGGGGAAAAACAGAATCTAATCTGATGACTACTGTTTCTATTTTTACCAGATCAAATCCCTTTCGTTGAATCTGGTAATTATGTGGCCTATAACAATGAGAAGGGTGGAGTCATTTGTAGTTTGAAGGAAGATGGTATTGTTGATTTGGACGCTGAGGTTCGTGGTATACCTGAATGGGTATCAACCAAGGCAATGGTTGATTCGTGGCTTGCAGATGCAGTCACGTATGAACTTTGGGTGGGGTCTGATGGTAAGTCTGCGTACAAGATTTATTACTCTGATCTCCCATGGCCAATAGGAAAACTGTTATACTTAAAGCAAGTTCGTGCTGTGAAACAACTACTTGGGATAACTTCAGAGAATGCAGAGAGAAGAGAAGAAGAGGTACTTTCTATTTGCATATAAACTTAGTTTTTCATAAGCTTGGTGGAAAGAATTTCTATTTAAATTCTTTTAAATTTAAACAGGAGAACACCAATTGATTTTTGAGATTACATTAAGTTTTGTCTATATTTGAACTCATAATGTAATAACTATGATGCATGAATGACATGTCCCCATCCAACATGTATCTCGTAGTGTTGGACAATGACACTCGGACACTCCATGACATGGGTACGACAAGCCACATGTCATGTTCTATTCTATTTTTAAAGTTGTACCACTCTAGGGATATGTCAAGGATACATTAGGGGCATTCATTATCAAGTATTCGACATGGCGCATGTTGTGTCCTACAGTAGAAAGTACAAAAATAAATATATAATATATAAATTTTAAATTTCAAAGAAATGAAGAATTTAATCAATGTGATTGCGTTCTACTTTTTAGAAAAATCACGTATCGCCATGTCCGTGTAACTTAGTGTAATAAAAATTTAGTAGAATAATGTAAAAACAAAATATCAAACTAAATATTGGGCAAGATAATTGCTCGCTCATAATACTAAAGATCCAGGAAAATAATGAAAAACTAAATATCAAAGTAAATATTGAAACAATTATTATTATCTTTTGGCTCACAACAGTCTCCAAAAAGATAAGAATGCAATTGGATGGGTTCAATGTGTCAGGCAGAATAAATGATGAATTCTTAACGTTAAAATATGCCATTATTATATTGGTTATACATTTTGTAATTTTGTTGGCCATTGCTTGTACTATAGTCCTGCCAATATCATTATTGGTAGTTTATTAATCTGGTACAAATCAATAAGAAATAAGTGAATTTGAGGATGATGAACTGTAAAGACCGAAGAGTTGTAGTAGAAGTTGTTTCAAGTAATTGCATGTTAATTTATATAGTCCTGTCATAAAACGTACAAGGAAATGTCATGTTACTTGTAAATTATGTAAAGGTGTTGTCACAAGATGCAAGAAAGGAAAAGAAATCAAAATATTTCGATTTCTAGAAGCAATTTAATGCATTTCAAATATGAGACGCAACAGTCAATGTAGGAAATTAAATAAGCGGCTAAAGTGGCTACAAAAATTAAGGCAATATTAGAAAACTAACCAGTTGATATAATGATATGTTGGTCATCCCTCTGACTTGAGGGGTCCCATAGCCAGGATTATCTAATAAGTATTTAAATAGTAAGCATCAATGCTTACTGAAGTTAAAAGTCCTGTTAAAAGTTAGGTACTTGGGTTCCTTAACTTAATAATTAAAATCTTATTAAATTTTTGCGTAAAAATTATATCAATTTATGTTGCAATTACACAAAGGGGAACGTGTAAAGTTACTATAGAATTTTTTGGACAGATTTACCGGAGAGCTACCAGTGCTTATGGTGCTTTGTCGTCTAGGCTAGGTGAGGAGTCCCTTTTCTTTGAGAATAGGTAATTCCTCTGTGCTCCAGACACGATTATATTCATTGTATATGTTTTTAGCTTTGTATGGAAATTTGCTGGCTAAAGCAATTGTTTTTAATGCAGGCCAACAAGTTTGGACGCAGTGGTTCTTGGCCATGTGCTTTTCACACTTCATGCATTACCTGTGAGTACTTTGTATATGCTGTTTGTGAGTAATCATTATATTAGTTGATTGCACATAGAGTTAGATTTGTTACTGAATTTTGCTCAAAAATTATGGCTGTCTGAGGTATATGAAAGTAGATACAAAAGGAAAAAGTTGGATATTTGACAAATAAACAGAGTAACTATTGAACGTAGAATCTGCTGTGGTTCTTAAGGACCTTTTCGTTGTCAGTTGTGTACTAATCTAACACTCCTGCAAAATACCAGAATTATTTGGTACCATACAAACTCCTGTTTTATTTCACAGACTAAATTCTGCCACTAGATCGCCGTAATTTTCTAATACAAACTCTTCGGACTGTTATTCCAAAATCATTGAAGAAAATATTTCAATTTGTTTTTTGAGGATTTTTTAGGACTGCAAAATTTTGTAGAGGTGTACAATAATGGCAACATCGAGGTGGATTTAACTTGAGACAGGAATTCTTGGATATTCCAAGTTCAAGTTACTGATGTCCCTTAATTTCGACTGAGTTGTTGTTTTGGTCTGTTTGATAGATTTACAGTGCAGTCGAAGTTATTTTTTCATTTTTGACTTGTGTTTGGATAATTTGCTTTCCATTTAGAGGACATTTCTCCTTCAGCCCCTTACATTCTCTCTCTTATCAATTTAGTTTCTGTTTTATCTAAAGCGGTTTTCTCCGTATTCATAATAAAGCATCTATGATAAATAATCTATCCTATCTATGGTTCATGCAGAATGTTCAATATCAGATTTGAATAATCATTTAAAGAAGAAGATATTGTGCCGAAAAGGCAGAATCACCGAGGTTTTCAGCTTTTAAATCTTATAGTTCTTGGCAATATTTTTCTAGTTTATCCTTATTATTAAACTGGAAAATTTGTTAAAATTTTACTTTGGTTCGGCCTGCAGTCAGTAATAGGATTGGAATTATAAAATCCAAGGGCACATTATATTATGATTCTTGATCTCTTTCCTCAACTGAAATGATAATGGGGTGAATCACAAGAAATCAATCAGTTCGAATGCCCAATATAGCACAGAAGTTTGATGACTGCGAAAAAGTATTCCCTATGTATGATTCATCTCTTGCTATAACAAGGCATTTGTTCACTTGTCAAGGATTATAACAGTTGTGTATTGGTGAACTAAAGAGCATTCACTATATATGATACCAAGAAGTTGAACCTAGTTCAGTGTATGAATAATGTCTGTCTAGTATTTTAGGCACTTGTTATCTCTTCATGGATGAGCATTTTCATACAACTTCCTGCTAATAATGTCTTATGGAATACGTAAAGAGGTAACCTTGATTTCTCCGTCAGTTCAACTTATCGTATTTGGCTGAATCTTCATATATCTTAGTTAGCATGACGAATGGGGTCAAAATATCCAGTAATTTTGTGATAGCAATTGATTTGATGTTTCTTCCTGACTATATACATTTCTTCGCTCATCTGAAAAAAAACACTTTTTATTGCTGCTGTCGATCCATTGAAAGTTATAAAAATTTAGCTTTGATCATCAGTTCATGGACTACCATTTTGTATTAACTTGACATTTGTTGTTACTTCGCTTTGTTATTTATTAATGGGCTATGATTTATTTGACGCTGCCTGATAGGAAACATCGTTGCTCCGAAGCAAGCTCTTGGATCATACTAATCTTGTAAATTATGCTGAAAGCCACAAGGCAGAGTATATAGATGCCAATTCATCCGCATCTGTTCCTGAATCAGGCCCCTCTACATCTGCTTCAAGGCGAGGTCCCTCACAGTGGAGTGAGTCACTTGCAACTTTTCTGCTTATAGCTTTCTATGGCTTTGGGAATTGCATGTTGTCTTTGTTAATTAATCAGGACATGTTGCTGATACATGAATTAAACTAGCTTGCTGACTTTGCATGAAGTATGTCTAAAAAACATCTTTGCATCTCTCAGCTTTAATTTTTGCTACCTTTCAATGACATTTTTAGCATTTATCCCTTTCTCACGCCATGAATTGAGCCATTGTGTTTGCAGTTTTTTTGCTTGTTACATTTCAGTAAGGATGAATAAGCAATTTTTTTTGAGTTTCTGTCAGGTCATGTCTGATTGCTGTGTAGAAGTAATACCTAATTGCATGTATTATATGAAAATATATGTGATAGGACTTGTAGGATGTTGATCTTGCTGTATTTAATTTCAGAAAGTTGAATATCCTTACCTGCCTTGAAAACTTTGTTTTCTGTTGAATTTCTAAACTTCTGAACTTCCTGATTGACTCCGATTAGGAAAGGAATGGAGAAGCTTTCTACTCGCAAATTGGGTATGAAACCAATGGTTGATGCTTGGTTACTATTTCAAATTATATTTGCAGAAGTCAACTCTGAACAAGGAATTAAATGTGACAACCATAAATGATAAAACTAACTGGCTTACTCGCAATGCACCATGTTAGTCTGTTACTGTTATCATTTTAGTTCCTATTTCACTCAATGAAGGCTTCATATTCCTTGTTAAATTACTTGAACTCTTTGTTGGACCCTTAAAATTTATGATAATTTCATATTTCTTGTGAAGGCAGCATCATTGATGGGTTCTTGAGCAAAACATAATAAAGCTGTTGAGTGAATCTAGCCTTTTTATTTTGTAAAGCCACGAGTGCCATTAATTGGTGCAGTCCATTTAACAAAATTGGAATAAACCGTTATTTTCCTGTGTGTAGTGGATTTTTCTATGATAATCATCGTAGAAATAATGGTTAAAGGTTTACTTTATCTATATCAATTCATACCCAGTGTGGATATTACGAAAATGAGTATGATGGGCAATTAAAGTTACTTTCGAAATAAGATTGGTGCTTAGCCTATGTTTGGCTCCTGTTTATAAACTCTCAAGCCACATTTTATCCACACATTTTGAGAGACTCACAAGTACTATCCACTATTTATTTCTATCTATTTATAATTTAAAACCTTTATGAACACTTCCCAAAATGCTACTTTTAAGATGTTTTAATGTTTTGAACATTTTCCCTTGTACCCTGTAGAAACCATTCGGGTGGTTTTACACTTTTACCAACCATGGGAAAAGTATGGACAGTTGGGTCTCGGCTTAAGGAAAATGGAAAAGTATCAGAAAAAATTTGCAGTATTTAATTTCAAGAATATATTATTAAAAATTCAGTTCCTTTTTCTTAATCTTGGCTTGAATGTTCTGGGCTGATTAGAATAGCAAGCCATGTATTTATATTTTGAAAGATTTTTTTCCATTTTAGGTTCAAAGCCAAAGAGCAAACCTAAGAGGGAGAAAACAGAGGAAGAGAAGAAGTTCAGAAGACGGGCTAAATACTTTTTGGTCACTCAACTGGTTGCTGTTTTGGTTTTTCTCTCCCTACTCGGTGGATCTGATGATGCTGAAGTTGAACTTGAAGATGATGATGATGCTATCAATTATGAATAAAACGATGACTCCCATCAACAAAATAAACGTTTGTCAGGTCCATGCATAATCAGGGTACTTTTTTTCCAATTTTCACTTTCATCTTGCATGGAAAATTTTTGGAAAATTCGTTTCATATTTTATGTTGGTGCTATTTTTAGGGCAAATATATTTTGGTCGTGCGAAAAACTGTGAATTATTGTTCTTCGAAGATTTTAATAAAAAGCGGTGACATTTTGACTTCTGATTTTAGCTTAGAGTTCACTCTCTGCACACCAAAAGAAATTCAGGTTTTAAGCTATTTGTTCCTGCACACCTATGCTTGGCTTTTGCTTGTAAACTATTTATAAACTCTCAAACTTACTTTTTACCTACATTTTCGATGGATCCACTCGTATTGCCCACTTACCCACCACAGTCAATCTAGTTGATTTATGGTAATTCTTTGAGACGTTGAAATTTGTTTATAAATCTTCAAATGTGGTCGATTCCCTATTTTTAAAACTCAATTCACATTTCTTTAAAACAATGAAATTAGTTCATACAAGTTTCAAATGTCTGAAATTCGACCCCGAGCGGGGTACTGCCCCCAATTACACAAGGCACCTAATTGACACCAACACTAAACTTTGGTAGCCGTAAAATGCAATTTTCGTCCTCTAAAATGATTTACAAATGAGAGTTCTCCTGTTTAAAATTTTTACTCTTCGTGGATGTGCATCATGGTCAACTTCTAAGGGTGCAAGTTGAAAGTAATTCAAATAAAACGATTTTGGTAAACTTGGAATTAATCTGCGTGTCGTTAGTGCTTGGAGATGACCAAGTCAATCTCTGTGCTCAAGTAATTCTTGAACCTTAGGCAAAAAAATTTAGAAGAGCTTTTTTAAGATATAATATTGTGTAATAATATTTATATATGAGATGGTGGAATCATATACTATGATTGCTAACAGAAAGATATTACCAATGGAAGATGCAATTAATTGATTCGAAAGTGTTTGGGCATTGTTGCTTAGTTTTATTATATAACACAAAAATGATAAATTCTCACTAACAATGAAAGTTTCTTACGAAAACACAATATTTGAAGCAAACTCATCATCGATACGATAAAATTTCTTTGATTTTGCTCGAGTAGATTTTGATCAAACTTTGCATGGACATACTGTACTAGAAGATATTTAGAGTGTGTTTGGTGGAGATTAAAATTAGATTTTTAGTAAATTGTAATAGAAGTTTTTGAAATGTGTGGTTGAAAAGTTGGGGGTATATGTGATTAATATTGATTGTTTGACTTTGATTTGGATTTAAATTCAGATTTTAATCTGAATCAAACAGTGACTTAAATATGAAGAAACAAGAAAAGAAATTGCATGCAAGTTGCAAAACATTTTTCCATTATATAAAAATAGCGATCGGGCTAAAGGAAGCAATACAGAAATTGTATTGTTGGTTTCCAATTTATAGTTGATATAGCAAATTGGTCCTTAACATTTAAAAATAGCAAGTTGGTTATCAACTTTTCATTATTGGTGCACAACCATTTTTTAACAACGAAAACCGTTCCAAATTTCTATTAAATTGTTACTCAACTCACTTAAAACACCTATCACTTTAAATTTTGGAACAACAACTCAAGTTAGGGCACAAAATATAGCTTTCAAAAGTTGTTGATGGAAGGGAATAGTAACGATTTAACAAAACTTTGCATGATTTTTGAAGTCAAAACATATGCAACAATAACGAAAGATTGAAGATCACTAAAAAACAACGGATGCCAAAAATTCTTTTTAAGTACGAAGCAAGACGTATTAGCACAATCTGCTTGGCGAGCCACCAGATCTTGCTTCGGTTAAAATAATTTCTATTCAATTCACATGTGAATCCCCGTAACGTGTAATCTCTTTTGTTTATTTCCTGATTATTCTTTTCAGAATTCGAATGTATTTTATTTTTTGACCATTGACTTGAAACGGCAATTCAATCTTTGATCATTGTAGCAATCATTTTCATAATTTTTTTGGGAAAATTAAAGCAGCGGTCCAGAACTTTTTCATTTTTTGTAGACTTTATCCATAACCTTCAATTTGTGTCAGCAAAGGTCCCTAACCTTTGAAAAATTAGGGGTTGTTCTCTTTATATTTCAATTATGTATTTTGAGCTTTCAATTCATTTTTGGATTTGTGTATTGAGTGTCCATTTTGAAATGATTGAAAATGTGTTTTTTGAGATTTTGAAAAATTGTTTTCAAAAATAAAAAATTGGAAAATCCGTTCTCTCTCTCTCTCTTCCCCCTAAATTTACAAAAGAAAACGGATTAAGTTTTGAAGATTAAAAAATTAATCTTAAAATAAACCCACTATTCATCTCCATATTCGCAAGGCAAAACTTTCCTTGACGGCGGGGAGTTGTAAACAAATGTTGCAGAATTCATCCCCATTTGACAAATTCTGACAGCCCCAAACAATTTCTCCGGCAATTCTTTCTCCAACTGCGCCTCCACCAAGAAACCAATGTCGATTGTCACCACCGTAACGTAACCCAAAGTTGGGTGCAAAATCGCGGTGTCGATTGCTAAGCTACCAATATCAACATCTATTTCAAGATAATTAGCCCCTTCATGGTAATAACAATTCAGGGCTTTACCTAATAGGCACGCATAGTAATTTGCAACTGCAGTTTTCACGATCCATGGTCCCATGATAATTTTGTTCACGATCCGTGGTGTGGTAGTGGGTTTTGGGTGTGGCGGTGGTGGTTGTTGTTTTGGTGGCAGATTTGGATGTTGTGTGGTGGTGGTGTGTTGACGCCAGCGGCGGCGGCGGTTGGAGTGATGTTGTGGCGACAATAGTGACGGTGATTTTTGTGATGGTGTGGCATGGGCGGCGATGGCTGTGGTAGTGTGGTGCAGGAGACGTTGGTGGCGATTGGGGTACCCAAAACGCGTTTTGAAAATTTTGATTTGATTATAACTGATCACATTCAAAACTTTGTCGTTTTAGATTTTTTGTAAATTTTTAAATTGTTTTTAAAAATAAGAAAGAGAAAGCGTTTTCACTATTTTGGAAAATCGAAAACAAAAAACGATTTGAAAACGGAAAAGAGAACATGACATTAGCAATTGGGATCCATATGAATGAAAAACATCCATCTTACCGTTTGTTGACCAGAAAAGTTGATTTTGACCAAATTTAAAAATGGTAAAAATGCAACTTTGCCATTTATCCCAATTTATCCCTTAAAACAATTAAAACAAAATAAAAATAAAAGAAAAATACCGTTGATTCATCTTCGCCACCCCACCCCATGCAAAACCAAAAATCACCATCCGCCACCACGACCACCACCATCACCGCCAACACAAAGCAAAACTCCCAAATCACACTCACAGATCATTTTCTCTACAGAATTTTGACAACTTAGAGAGAGAAAGTAGACAGAGAAAATGGCTGCCTATAATCTGTTAGAAAATGGATACCTTTATCCGACGAGTTGGATAGATGAATTGATTTATTGCTTCCTTCCGCCACTAAATCACTGGGTCCAGCTGGAGTTGACACATCCACCAAGCTCAAAATCAAGAACTTCTCTTCACAAACAGCACTCCTCCCTTGTACTTCTACCAAAAACGACCCACCGGATTTCTCTACTTTCACCGCAGGCTTCTATCTCGACCCCGAAGCCCTCCGACCCCTCTCAAGCAAGCGCATTACCCTTAAAATCTCAATCTTCACCTGCCACATTGGACGCACTTGTGGAGTCACTTCTGGTAAGCTCTTGGGGTCTGTTAAGGTTTTGATTAACCTTGTTAAATCTCAATCGAGGTGTGTTGTGTATCACAATGGGTGGATAAAACTCGGCGAGGACGGGAGCGAGCAAGATAAGCCAGTAGCAAAGCTGCATTTGACAGTTTGGTCCAAATTGGATCCTCGATTTGTGTAAAACATGATTCTTGAAATTAAATTCAGCAACCTCAAAAT
>CAIGRP010032950.1:0-18918 GCA_903798385.1 Fraxinus cuspidata
CATTTCGATCCGACGATGGTTTGGCTAAGGTATTTATGAACTTGACGAGTACAAAACATGCGTGCTTTGATGTTTGGCAAGCTTTGTCGTGATCTGCCTCCACTACCAGAGATTGCACATGACTTATGGCTTTAGTATGTATTATCTTGTAATCCATTTGGAAAACTTAATCCACGTAAGTAGTACTTTGAATGTTTTCTATAACGCATACACGTAATAACTAGTGTGCAGTGTTTTGTAATATATGGTGTGGATGTCTTTTGTCAATTATGTACGTGGAAAACAATAGTCCACCTAACAGTGAAAGATATGTAGCTATCAAGGGAGAAAAATATTGTCTTCGCATTTTGTATTCCAAAACAGTTCTTATTACAAAGTACATTATTTTTCTTTACCCTATTCAATTTACACTGGTTCTTTCGTTTTCTTTGTATTGGTTGCAGCTATACTCCAAGATAAGGAAAATTCTTACAAATAACTATTAAACACCAATAGTTGAAAAAAAAAAAGTTCCATGAAAAACAAAGCCAATCAAATACCAAAAGATGGAAAATCTCAATATTTTTCAGGTGAAAAATTATACAAATCAAACACAATTAATTGACAATTTCCAGTAAAACAAGTTCCGGGCAATTCAATTCCTTGAAATTCGTTTTCTTTCTACCCAAATGCCATTATTGCAATCAAACAGACCCTAAATGATTTAAGCATAAAAATTAAAACTCCCCTTAATTTTACATCAAAATAATTAATTAATTTGAAACAAAGTCTAAATTTGAATTATTTTGTCAATTTTCATTTAAAACTAGAAAAAACAAGCAAACTTTTGGTTTCGTTAAGCATCGTCTAATGATTACGCCATAACAATTAAAAAATCAAAGTTCTATACTAACAATGAACAATGTACATATATATAGAAAAATTATGATACTTTCAAGTTGTTAAATCAAATTCTCTTTCAACGAAGAAAGGGTAAATCAAATAAAAGAAACTCAAATTCATGATTCAAGTATCGAAATATTTACTATAAAAGATGTAATATTCCATCATTCTATATCGTTTACCGAAATTGCTAATTTATGTATAATGAATTAATGACATTACCTATTTCACATTAGGTTGTTCAAAAAAATCAAATTGTTGTTAGTAGAAAAAAAATTTAAGAAATTTAAAAGTCGACTATTCCTTAACTTGAAGTGTATTTGCTTCATTTAAGAGATTTAGATGAAAATCTAGAACCATTTAGGGTCTGTTCTCTTTACAATTTTCAAACCGTTTTCTGTTTCCAATTTTTCAAAACAGTGAAAACTCGTTCTCTTTTTCATTTTCGAAAATGCATTTTGGAAAACAAATTAAAAATTTATAAAGAAAACTCAAAACGACAAATTTGTCGTTTTGAGTATTTTCAGTTATAATAAAATCAAAATTTTTAAAACGCTTTTTGGGTGTTTTCAAAATGCAAAAAATAACATATTTTCAATAATCTCAAAATGGACACTCAAAACACAAAATCCAAAATGAATTCTAAACTCAAAATACAAAACTAAAATACAAAGGGAAGAACCCCTTAAATTTTTGTATTTAGTTAACTGGTCTTTTTATCTAATCATCTATTGTCTTCAACTACTAAGTTGTCAATTTCTTACATATCTATTTTACTATGAAGGCATCCACTTTAAATCGTCATTTTGCTACATTTAATCGTATGAACATTTTGTAATTTAATAATCCTAACAATACCATAAAATATAACATGTCGAATAGACAACTTCTCTAAAATTGAATTTTCAACTTGTTATAATACTAGTGTGGATCGTGCATTGCACGATAACCGTTATGATTTTTGCAATTCCACAATTGAACAATGTCAAAAATAACATTAAACATTAAATTGTTTCAAGTAATGAATATTCAGTTACCATGCAGTATTGATTTCTATCTGTGAACTTTATGATTTTATTTTGTTGCTATAGCAATATTTTTGATATAACTTCTCATACTATATTACTACATGGTATACAACATAGCAGGTTTTAGAAATTTTAATATTTAACAGAGATACATCATAATATCAAAACCCTACCATTCTTAAGCATATGATGATTTAAAAATGTCACCAATCATGACTAAAATTTAGATCCTACCGAGGCCAATTGAACACAACTTCTGTATCATATCACTAACAGTTGTTGCAATTGCTGGTGGATGGAGGCTGCTAAAAGCTCAGTGGTTGGAGTAATAATTTGTTATTTGAAGTCACCCCAAATCAACAAAGACCAACGAAGATCAATGGGGGAATAGAAGGAAATAGAAATTATACTTAGAATGGAACTACAAATGTGTAACTCAAGAAAATGAAGGAAATATAGTTAACTAAACTGATTTTGTTTAACTGATAATGTATGATAAACTAAACACATGTTGAGTGTAACTAATTGGCCTTAATTTAATAATTTTGTTCAATAGTAATTTCAAAGTTGTAATTTTTCAGTTAAGATGAAAATGGTAATGATAGAAAAGATATTGTTAAGTTACAAAAAAATATTATATAACTATAATCATTTACACAAAATCCATTAAGATAATTTCTACTAAAAAATGAGATTGAACTTCTGGGGTTATATGCAAAAGGTGAGACATAGAATCAAGATTTAAGTGTTGTTAGGCCTTTTCTTTAAGATAAGCATGAGAATAGAAAGCAATATGTCTGGAATTCTTAAAGTTGAATGATTGGCTGTAGAGTTTTTAAACTTGCTTTTGTCTTAGTAAGTGTATGAATCTGAGAGACAAATCATTCAGAAAAAGTGGGCCCCTAGTTTGTCAATTTTAAATTTGACATAGAAGATTCTTAGAAGTAAGATTTTTATTATACATATTTTATAATCAAAGCAGGTACGAACTTGATTTTCAAGTTTTTGAAAATCACTTACTTTGGTTATTCCATCAGCATCCAGCACTATATGTAGTTTAGCAGGAGAGTGAAGCATTATCTATTTTCAGACATATATGGTACAACGTCAGTAGAAAAATTGTTAACTGAATGAACAAATTGATCAAATTATACTCTCTTTTGTTATTGTTATCTTTCGAGAAGAATAACCTTTACATTTTCAAATGTATATCTTTTCACGAAGTGTAACTTGTTTTGTACCATCATATTTCCATAATCGACGATGACCACCTAATCAAGTATTTATTTATCAAGAATAATATAGAGAAATAAGAAAGTTGTATGTCCCTTTAATTAGTTAATATAAAACAATATGATGTACTTTTTTTCCAAAGCTCAAATGTGACAGGGAGTATAAGGCTTCATCGTTTTGGAACTTGATAAAAATTTTGACATTGGAAACTGGACTCTCCAGAATAGATCACATTCACACAAGGCATATGAAGGTTTAAATGGTAGGGTGTTGCAAGTTTTTGACAATTATCAAAAGATGCAATGTAGGCATTCTTAATCGATATCAGAAAAATCATAGTAGACAAGTTTCGTCTATCATCATGTAGAAGGTACAATAGTCAAGTAAACACACACAATGAACTTGTAAAAGTATATAGATGAAAGAGAATCACCTTTTGATAATGGTGTGAAACAAATATTTTTCAATCCAAAACGCCTGCATAAAATTTTAGTTACATGTGATGTGAAAGCATAATGTACTGATTAAACATTTTCATACAGTAAAATAGAATTCTCTCTTAACAGAGAATATGAAATGATTAAAAAGAATTAGTTACAAAACTTACTTGATACAACAGAAGAGGCAGAATGTTTTACGACGAAATAAAAAAGTTTAGATAAAACTAAATCGCAAACTTGACCATATATAAACATCTAATAGTCAGAAACCAAACCGATTTTTCTGCTGCATTATATCTGTGAGAAAAAGGCAACACCAATTGTTGATTTCTATGACATCTTATAAAAGGGTAATGTATTGAAATCCAAAAGAAACTCGTCGGCATGAAAAATATGTAACTCATGAACCTGAAATTCAATATGATGTTTTAAAACTCGAAACAACAAATACTAAAGAGAAACAACAAAAACTAAAGACAAAATGAAACATTTAACAATATAGCCAAAGAGCATGATAAATAAAACAGGATAACAAAAATTGAAGTATAACCTAAAACTGTTAGTTTACCTGTTTGTTTCAACTGTTTTCTCTTCAATTGTGTTTTTTTGTTGGTGAAAAATTTCCAAAATTTTGTTATCTATTAATACGAAGATGATCGGGAATGTAGAAAATATTCATTAAAACAAATATCAACTGCAATCTTCCGTCTGTAGATACTCATCCTATCTGATGAAACTGTTTCTAATGGATATCCTAAAACAAAGCACTCTATGAATTTGAGAACAAATATTTCGCAGTTGGGCCTACAAAAAAAAGATTTATGTTAGATGAAATTAGTATTGTAGGAGCAAAATTAAATTATATAGAGAAATAATTATTATAGTAAATAGTATTTTAATGTTTACACATTGTTTGCACATGATAAATAAGGTATGATCTCCAATTTCATCTTGTTGTTTCTATATTTTCTCAGATCTGGTCTGTGGGATAAAAATGTTGGAGACAACAATAAGATATGGACAAAATTATATGTTGTACTTGCATGTGTCTTGATTTCATCTGGTGTATGGACGTCATGGCTGTAATCATATATTTTGAATATCCATTCACGAAAATCAACAACAAAAAGATATCAATTGTTGCTTGGATATGAGGATGAAATTAATAAATAGTTGCATCGTATCCATGGACGGCCAGCAATTGGCAAGCTGCCATTTATGTACCCTCCTAAGGGAGTGATGTCTGCAGTGCCTCTAGTATTTCTTTGCTGTTCATTTATCATCCACACGTGCTGATCAACACATTCTCTTTCGAATGTAAAGTCCATTATTGCATATTCTGTAGAAATAAGAGTGCAACCATCAATAATCAACTGTCTGAGTAATCTTAATTCTAAGTTGATATTTTGGCATAAAAAATATTATTAAATTGTAGTTGACTAACCACAATATTGATATCTTTTGTTGTATCTAATAAATATTTCAACATATCTTTTCCATAGATATTATTGTCTCCAGCTTTCCAATATGTGCTGTATAATGTAATTGAAATTCTGTGATATAAAATAAATGAAAATTATAATATTAAAGTTAATATGATAAAATTTGAATTTGTTGCCCGGATGGATTTCTTAGTATCCAGTTTCTGATTGTAGCATAACTCTTCATAAGATAGTCTTGCAAAAGATAACCTAAAGACTTTATCTTTTTTCCTTTACCTCTTTTTTCATGTGTTAAATTCTCAACATGTTGAAGTTGTTGAGAAGTTGATGCATGTTTTAGTTCTGTAATATCAACTGTAGTCTTATGGAGAGGAATATCTTCTTCGAAGGAAGATATAACATTTTCTATGTTTGATTTCTAGTCTGATAATTTCTTCAGCATATTGCTATTTTCTTCATCCATATAAGATTTTACCGAAACTAAACTGGTAACTACATAATGTTGCATGCTAAATTGCATTTGTTGATAATGTTCTTCATGGCATTGTTGTAGTTTTTGTGCTTCTTCAGAAATGCGTGTGCTAAATAAATTATCGCAAAAACCTGAAATATCTTGTATGGTAGATTGTATGTGTTGATACTGCTTTTGTTGCCACTTTTGTTGTTGTTGTTTAACTCTTTCTGATTTTGAAGAATTGCTTCATAATGACTATCATGTTTCTTGAATTCTTCAACAATTTTTATTTTTTAAGTTGGGACATACATCTGATACTATATGATGCCTATATGTGTTCATCATCTGTTCCATTTTTTCTTTAGTTACCCAATTAGTACCGGAAGTAGAACTTGTGCCAGCTCCAAGTGGAGTATTTGTTGTTGAGATATTAGGATGGATTGGCATGTTTTCAGTGTCATCTTCATCTTCTGGAATTTGTTGTGTTATATTGTTGATTTCTCCATTTATAATTTTATCTAGTATGGTGTGGTTGTTGTCTTCTGGTAATGAGAGGGTTGTATACCACAATGTATGCAATTCTTCTTTCGTAGGTTGCAATATCGGACGAACTTCAATTTGTAATTTTGTAAGGAAAAAGGGAAAAAATATAATGTAATATATAATGTAATATAATAAAGAGATATAGTTAAATAATTAAGTTATCTCTTGGGTAGTTAAGAATTGTTTAACTGTTTCATCAGTTAAGATTTTATTTGGTTTCCACTTGTGCATTCTTGGGGCTTGTAATGTTTTATATCTACGTCGGCCAAATTTTTTCCCAATTTGGGGAATACGTCATATATCTAGTACTGAAAATTTAGTGAAAATAAAAATTAGAAATATAAGATATTTAAAGTAAACTAGGTAAAAAAAAAGAATATGATGAAATACCTGGAATGCAAGTGGATATATGTGCAATGTATATTTACATTGGCTTTTGCCATTTTCTTGTAATCTCTGAAATCTTTTCAATTGTGATTGTTGCAATGAGTTCAATAAAATAAAATAAGCATTACACCCCCATGGATAATCAAGGAAGTCTTGAAGGTTCTCTACCATACCTAGATTTTTGTAGTCAATGTATATTCTAGTAGGTTTTAGAATACATTCTACTAACATTACCAGTCCAAGTTTAAATTTGTCTCCCTGATGTTCGCATAGATGGAATGTTTCAGAAAGCATTTCCATACTAATATTTTTCATGCCATTAAAATATTGATTTCGAAGTCTATCATTGTTGGAGTTGAGATGTACAACTATTTTATGACAAGGTAAACCAGTAATGAGACAAAATTCTTGGAAACTAAAGCGGGCTAAATATACATCTAATTTTACCTACACTTCATTGTTTTTTCCACGATTCACCAGTCTCATTATAAATTCATAAATCAATTTACTGCTAAATTGTTGTTTATTCTTTGCTCTATAAATAGTATCATATATGAATCCATGGAAATTGCTGGACATTAAAGATGCTTGTTCGTCAGTACTTATAAGTTCTACAAAATCTTTAACATATTGGTGATTTGGATATTGAGTAATGGTAGCGGAGAACCGTTGGTTTGGAGATAGTATATATCCCAAAGACATATGCAAAAGTAACCAATAAAATAGAAGCATAAATAATATATGAAATAGTAAAATGGAATATAAGCAGTTATATATGAAATGGGCGAAAATTGTGTTGAAGTTATAACAATTTTCGAATATCAAATTACTAATTAGCAAAATTTATGAACAATCAATCACAAAGTAACTTTTCATGAGCACAATCAGATTATTGCAACTTAAGAAGAATCAAATACAGAAAATGTTATTCTAAATTAAATCCCTGAATCAATATGTTTAGATGTACAGAAACTCTTGAATGATGAGAGTAGGAAGAAACTTGAACTTTAGAATTCTCCAAAACTCATCAATTGTAGAACTCACCCAGAATAGAAGGTGTTAAACTTCCATGTCAATCATGGCAATGAGGTAAACAAATATCTCTGCTAATTACAATGAATGGGAGGGGTGCTAAATAGACAAAAACACTATTAAAGTAAAACAACAACTTCACTTCCCCTTTATACACATTAATGAACATGCATTCATCCCAATAAAGATATTGAGAAAATCAATGAAAAGACCTTGGGAGGGATAATGGGATCCAGGAAAAGGCAGAATTATTTATATGATTGCAAAATTAGGCCAGATTGCTACATACAAGAAATTTTAGTTTAGGTTTAGGCAGTAGAGATTTAATATCAATACTTAAGAGTCAGTATTTTTTCCTACATTTTGAAATATCATCGCAGTTCAGAAATTCGTGCAGAGACTTCCATAAACAGAGAACAAACATTTCAAACCTTAATAGTGGCTACTCTTTCATACATTCATTAGGTTAATCCACTTCCTCTTCTAGCTTCAATTTGGATTATATCGCTCTTATGTAAATGCAAGGTATGCCTGACACATTTTCATTTACTTTTAGGTGTCATTCTGGTTATCTGCTATAAGTGAATCTGTCATATCTCATATGCCAAGCTACTATTCAAGGCAAGAAAGACAAAACCTAAATCAATCTCAAAGTTTGGACCAAAAAAAAAAAACCTAAATCAAAGCTTCAAAGTTACCTCAGTCGTGATTTATGGAGATTTCTTTGTATATCGTGAACCAATTTTAAAATCTATAGATACTTTGAGAACCCTAATTGGAGAAAAAAACAAAATATTAAAAAATAAATCAATCAAGAGATAGTGTACGCAACAAGTAGTAGCAAAATCGAAGAAGAACCTTGAGTTTGGAGATCCAAATGTAGATTCCAGTCTCGATTTGTAAATAAAATCCCAAAAATTAATCAAAGTTCCGACCGCCTAAATCTGGGATTGATTTGTTTGGTGGTACGTGGGAGAGAAAGCTAGAATGAAGGAGAATGAGAGAAATTTAAGGTTGTGTTTGTATATTTATTAATATAATAAGGTTTTAAATATTTATTGTTGTTATTATTTAATTATATTATATTATTGCGTGAATATAATTGAAACTAATTTAGAAAATAAATTTGTAATTATATTATATTATCATAAATATGATTATAGTAGAAGAAAGTATTTTGAAATATTTATAATATTGTTGTGCTATAAAAAACAATTGAGAAAATAGATTTAAATTTGTAATTATATTATGATGAATATGATTATAATTTTATAATTTACTTATTTAAAAATGAAAAAAAAAAACTCTCCGCACAATCCGGAGAATCTCTCTATGTTGTACGGAGTAAAACTCCACATTATGCCGAGCAAACACTTCTCACAATGCGGAGTTCCCATATTCTTTTTATTTTTATTTTTTCCCCATATTATTTTTTTATTATATATATATAATTTCTAAATATATTTGAAATGTAAAGAAACACACAAATATCAACTTAAGTATTACACTATTCAATATATATATTGAATACAAAAGTTAGAAGAAATTCTTACATCAACTTCAATTGGAAAAAAAAAACTATATCTTCTTATAAAAATCATGTTCATGTTGCATTATTTATCCAACATTCTTGGATTCTGCATTTTAAAAATGGAAATAGACATAATATTTATATACATAGGAAATTTCTTTTTTTTTTCATAGACTATAGAACTTCCTACTTCATTGCCTATTGTTACAAAAGTGAAGATTTAATGTTTTTGTTTCAAGTTCAGGTAATTGGTTTGCTTATAGGTGTCACAAAATCTGTAAGTTTTTTTCTTTTTTGTCTTGATGTGTTGCAGTACTTGTAACTGATTGTTCAAATAGATTCTTTTTGCACTTATTTTACTAATTTGACTCTGTGTAGAAGCTTCATTCATTTTATTGCACATTTTGCTTTTGTATTTTTTTTCTTGAGTCTTATCAATAGTTGAGGTTGCATTACAAATGTTGTCATTAGTAATTGCTGCCAGGAAACCTAGGCACGGAATCGATACTGAATTGTTACACTTGATAAGTGTTAAAATGAAATACTAACTTGAAAATGTACAAAATAAAGAGAATTTAGTCATACATTACTTCACTTTATTTACAAAATATGCAGATATGCATCCCAGTTCATGACGGAAATCTAGTCTAGCTTAAAAAACTGAGCTATACTTTCATATGTTCCATACATCAAAGTCAGTTCCAAGAAGAAATATT
Organism: Fraxinus cuspidata; assembly: GCA_903798385.1. Taxonomy (NCBI): domain Eukaryota; kingdom Viridiplantae; phylum Streptophyta; class Magnoliopsida; order Lamiales; family Oleaceae; genus Fraxinus; species Fraxinus cuspidata. Next base: position 9,689 of record CAIGRP010032950.1, read on the forward strand.
TTCTTCTTCAAAAAATTTTGCTGCTAGTTTAATTTACAAATGATTTCTGTCTTCAAAAAAATCAAAACCATCAAAAACAACTTCATTTCTAACTTGAACTAGTGGAATTCTGACACAATTACTTTACAGTTGGATCCACAATGATGCCAGGGGATTCTCCAACAATTTCTTCAACAGTGGTTTGCTGGATGCTATCATCTTTTGTTTCTTTAAATCTACATTGCTTTCTTCTTCAAACACTAAGTTTCTTTGAGCATTAAGTGCATTGGTGTGATGTGAGACATTCTTCTTCTTTGGTTTATATGGAGACATCAGTGGAGATCCTTCTGTAGGCCCACAATTGTTATCAAGAATGTATATGACATCAAATCTTGGTTGGTTCGTTTTGGGATCCAAAGTTCCATATTTTATATAAATGAAACGGTCTTCAGTTACACAATTTAAATCACGAGCATTGATGACATGTTCCGACTATATGGAAATTAATGAAGGTACTATCAATATATTTAAGTACGAAATATTAGCAAATATAATATAGCATAAAAAATACTTTACCGTCATACAATCCTTCATCAAAGTTTCAGCTAGCAGTTGCAAGAATTTTTTAGCCAATTCACCAAATAATGATGCAGAGATAGACCCGGTATTATCTGCAAAATGAACATTACATCGTGCTCTGGAAAAAAAAAAACAAAGTAAGTGTCATAGACAATGTAAACTTACTATTAGTTACATTATATACATAACTATTATTTTGGGTAAATGGTATTAGAATATGAGTTATTACCTTATAATTGCTCTTGCATGCATGTATTTGCAATAATTGTAAAAATACATTTCATTCAACTGAGCAAATGACATCCAACCACAAGTTTCACAAGCCATATACCAATGTGATTGAGCACCTGCTTTCAATTCTAATTGACCTTTTATCCAGAATGGTTTGCGCCGCAGCAATAATTACTTGCAATTTGCACAAAGAGATATCAAATTTCAAATTAATTGTCACAAGTGATAAACTATTGTTTTTTGTGTGAAGATTTATATTTATCTATACATAATTTTCATTCACAAGGACAATGTCTTGGACAGTTGCATCCGCCTTGTTGCTTGGAATCTTTCGCTTTGGCCTAACGTCAACAGCAATACCAATAAATGCTGCAGAGAGTATGAAAAAAATTTTCGTCCATAAAACAGTTGTTTGAAACTATAATATATAGCAAAATTTTGAAAAATACGTAAACTCATAGTAACTATTACCTATTTCGACATCAGCATCTATGTAGTTTTGAAGTTCATAACTCTACAAGAGGGCTATGGTCTTCAGAGTTGAACCACTGATTGTCCACTGAGTATGTCCAAAAGTTGATCTGAAGTGCTCATCTGTGTTTTTGACATATGTGTTGGATATCAAGTATGTCTTTGATGGCACTAAGGTGTTTTCAAGAGCTTAGATATTCTGAGCAAATATGGTTGCTTGGAATTTGTTTTCCAATATTAAATGATACAACATTAGTACTACACAAATACATAGATGTGCATTATTAAGCTGAAGAAGCGTGATCGAACAATATTACCACAATATCCATCAACCATAGATGCTATTAGCTTCCATTTCCCTTCTGTGATGTTCGTGAAGATGTTTTTTCTACAACAACAACTTTACATGTCCATCAAATTTCTCTTGGTGCAATATCTGGAATTAATTTTAGATTGGATGCCATTTTTATGGAATGACAACTACATCACAGAAACATCATCAAACATTAATATTATTAATAACGTAAAAGAATAACATGCTAATGAAAATACATTTTTTTTTCCAGGAAGTTCATGCTCTTTTACTACTAAACAAATAAATCAGCCGTGAAGTGAAGTGAAGTGAGAGAAGAAGCATTTACCTTGTAACATGTAGTTAAACCTTTTGTTGGCTTTTCTAGTATATATATTGTGGGTAATAATATATGTGTACATATATATATATAGACATGCATGTATGTGCAAAGATAAGGTGTCAGAGTTGGTGACATGGTAGTCGTGTGAGTGGTGTGTTGAATATAAATTTCAGATTGACTGCAGACAAGCCATGCAGACAAGACAGACCAGACTGACTATACTGCCCCCTTTTCTAACAGTAAATAAAGGGACAATGTGATCATTTCTATATTTTTAACTTATACAATACATAATCAGATAATCAAACTGCCTGTAATGTTGCAAAAACAAATAGAGTTCTCTAGACCTTTATTTTTTGTCATTACAATATTAAGGATGGGTTGAAACTTCCAAACAAATTAAAGCACTTAAATAAGATGAAAATGTTACTTGCAAGTAATTAATATGGTAAATAATCAATATCCTCATTAAACTTCCTTCCTATTTTCTATTTGAAATAAGCATAAAGTAAAAATAAAATAAATTGAACATACCTGACGAAGAAGAAGAGTAAGAAGATAATCATGATGTCGTCCAATACAATCTTGAAAGTATTAAATATTTATTCAATATTGAAAGCATTAAATACTTATCGAGTACAATCTTGAAAGCATTTTAACAATTTAATAAAGTTGTTACCAATCTAATTAAAATAAGGTACCATGCAATTAAAGAGTAATTGGTTTCAAATCATATATAAAAATTAAGATGATAAAACTGCAGATAAAACTTCTTTATATACAACATTTCTCGTACAGGTACAATGCAATTTTTTATTTTCATTTGGTTTCATAAGAACCTTAATACATTTAATACTTTTGCTCTTGATAATGCGACATAAAGTTGTCCATGTGAAAGTACAGGTTCAAGTAAATACAGTTTAACAAAATCAAGAATTTGACCCTAGCCTTTATTTATAGTCATAGTAAAGCATACAAGAAGTGAGAATTGAGTTCTTTTGAATTGAATTGGACTTATATCATTTTCAAAAGGCACAAATGGTATACAGGGTAGAAAAACTCTTTTGTTTTTATATTGTCCAACAGCAATTTCAGCATCAATTATGTTTCGATCAAATCTTTTACAAATAAGCATAGTTCCATTGCACAAACCTTCAGATGGATTTATGTTCCTAAATAAAATAATAGGGCAATTTTTTTTCAAAATTAATTCATGTAGTGGAATATCATTAGGAGTTAAAGTATTGAAAAAATCATCATCACATGATTGTGCATTAATATTTATGGGTTCATCAAAACTATAGTATTTAATAAAATCATCGGGGAACTGTTGTATTAACATAGCATTTATAAAATCAACATTCTCATTTTTTGGACTTCATATGATTCTTTAATCATAGTTTCAATATTATCTGGCTAAGTATTTAATTTAGGGAACACAACATGTATCAACTTTCTCACGGAAATGGTTTCATTATCATTATGAGGAATAACCAATTCTTTTGGAAACTTAATCATATTCCACGAATGTAAAGTTTTACTCCGATTTCCAATTCGTAGTAAATATTCAGAAAAAAAAAAAACAAATCTATTTGAGCTCTCATATTTTGAACTAATTTAATTTTTTTAATAAATGGCCATAAATATGAATTAACAAATGTTGCATCAACAATATCTTCTTTTTGTCCTATAGGAACTACTTGTAATATTTGACGGAAGTCACCTCTTAGAACTACGACTTTCCCTCCAAATGGAACTTCATTTCTGTTATATCTCGTAACATCTCATTTAATGATTCAATAATCGCTTTATTTTGCATAGAAGCTTCATCCCATATTATTAATTGTGTCATTTTTAGTAATTCAGCTAAAGATGATTGTTTACTAACCGAAGTAGTTGATTTATTACCAATCTGAAGTGGGAGCTTAAATCTCGAGTAAGCAGTTCTACCTCTAGGAAGTAATCATGCTGCCACCCCAGAAGATGCAGTAGCCAAAGCTACCATTCTTTTAGATCTTGCAGCTGCGAGTAAAGAGCGATATAAAAAGGTTTTTCCTGATCCTCCAGGACCATCAATAAAATATACTCCATTGATTTTCTTGAAGACGTCGAGAATTATATCATATGCTTTTCTTTGTTCTAAATTTAATTTTGATTGACTTAATAAATCTTTATCTGAAACTACTATCTGTAATTCGTCAGCAATACTTTTCGCAAGATGATTGTTTTCTTCTAACAAAATATGATGTTCGACAATTCGATAATCATTCACAGTTCTACCCGAAACATGTAATATTTCATTTACTTAAGACCTTTAACTCAGCTACTTTTGTATTTATACCTTTTTTATATAATCTTCTATCATATATTGCTTAAAATTATTGCATAATGTTTTGGGATCATGTGGAATTCCAATGTTAAAATTGTAGCGAATGGTTGACGCAATGCTAATGGCATTTGATATTGAGAAGCTTCTTGCAAACACATTTCACAATCAATATCACCATTAAGGAAACCATGTAATAATGTAGCTTCACGAAATGTCGAAGCATAAATTCCATTAACATTTTCCAAATCCTCATAAGAAATAGCTCCCTTAATATGGTTTAGCAATTTTCTTAAATAATATCTTTCTCCTTCAATAATATTCACAGAGACAATTCGTCCTACTGAGAAAGTTTTATTTTTTTTCTCTCAAACCAAGTTCTACATTGTGAATTCCACACAAAATGTTCTGAAAATTCTCTGTATAACAAAGTTTTAGCTTTAGAATTACTAATGTTCATACGAAAACATTCTGTCAACATAGATTTTTTATAATAATCTTTTTTCACAATTTCTTCTAAGTCATCAAATTCTTTGTATATAATAGATCGACAGTTTTTGAAGTACAATTGCAGAGTAATAACAGATGGACTCATATCATATAAAACAAATCCAAAAATTCTTCATATAGCTTCAGGTGGAGATACCCATCTAACAGATTGGCACATTTTAATTTCATCATAAACAAAATCGGGATCATTTTCGTTGATAATAAACTCAATTTTGTCGTGACCTTTATATACATATTTATATAAATACTTAACAGTTTGAATTGATGAACATATCTCAACATTTATATGGGAATTATACTTCGTTAATAAGTATGCATTGTATGGAACAACCTACTTGTTATCTAAAAAATGATTTCTAATATTCACTTTTTTCCCGGTATTAGGTCGTTTATATTTAGGTTAACATTTTTCATCAATAATTGTGTTCTCACTAAAAATTTTTCGAAAACCAAATCTACATTTATTTTTATTATTCATACAAATATTTTTTGGATTTAAAACACTACATGGACCATGCATAATATGTTTAATAACAAGAGAATGTAGATAAGGATATTGAATCTCACCAGGAATCTCAGCAATAAAAAATTTATCGATGTATTCATGACAGGTAATCTTACAATCATTTTTTAGAATCACTAAAAAATGCACATATGGGAGCCCTATTTTTTGGAATTCTATAACATATATATATGTGCGGCAACCCGCCCAAATATTCTTCCTTTCAAAATATCTTCCTTTAATTGTTCAAATTTTTCTCTAAAAATACGAGCTATTAAATCAGGTCTATTTTGGGCCTCATCATTATGCTTCAATTGTTCCTTAATTTCTGGCCAATTTGGATTACAAGTCATTGTTAAAAATATATCAGGTTTACCAAATCTTTGGACTAAAGACATGGCATCCATATAACTTTTTTTTTTCAAATCTCTAGGACCACCAATAAAAGATCGAGGCAAAACGATCAAACGACCAATTTTGTTACCTCTTTTTCATCAATTTCAAGACTATCTACAATTCCTTGATACAGTTCAGCTCGAAGTAAACTCTGATTATGTCGAAAATAATTTAATCTAGATGTTTCAATTTTTACATACATGTCAACAACATACTGCTGTAGTAGTCTTCCCGAATGTAATAATATTGAAGTTGTTGATAATCTTATTTGTAGTTTGTAACAATAGTATTCTCTACATGATGCTTGCATCCCGGTTCTCTTATTTCCCATCACTAAATTTTTGAAAAACAAAAGGTCAATAATTCACATAATATAATAAGAAAATGCACAAAAATTCACATCAAATATTTAGAAATAAATAATTTAAAGTAAAAACGTTATGCATCATGAACTAACCTAATGCTTCCTTCTAATTAATTCCTCAGGCGACGAAAAGTTAGTTGCATCAACAATGTCTTCATCTATGCTATTGTTTAGTTGTTTTTTATCCGTACTAATTCGTTGAATACCTTGATGCCAACCTGTTTCACCATAAGGAAATAAAAGTGGGTATTGAAGTGGGTCATAACATCCATAATAATAATGTATTCTATTGTGATTTTCATCTTTACAATGAACTACAATNTGTATTCTATTGTGATTTTCATCTTTACAATGAACTACAATATCACGCATATGAACATCATCAGAGTCATCATGATCAACCCAAATAGAAGCAACTTGTGAAACATTGGGTGTATGAAATGTTCTCTGATGAGTACTTATTACATCAAAGTCTAATAGATGATCTTCTAAATTAAGAATAGTTGCCAAACTTCAAAAAAAAGACTGTGTAAGGAATATTCTCTAAAATTTTCATCAATTTAACAACAAGAGGTTCAACTAACCATTCACTAAGATTTAATCTATTTTGCACTTCATTATCAGTATCAAAAAAAAGTAAAGTTGCAAATAAGAAGGACGATTGTTTGTTGGAATAATTTCATCTATAAAATGATACATCTGACCCTGAATTCTGAAAGTATAAATACCATTATAGTTTGTACATAATTTTTATCATAGAGAAATACAATTATAGCTCCGCACTATTTTTTGAAAATTTAAAGATTGTTCAGAATTTGAAGTAAACAACGTATATAATTCCACATGCACATCATTTGTTTTTAAATGAATTTGTCCATTTGAACAGCAAAATCCCTTGGTTTCTCTAAAAAAATTCATAGCGCCACAATGATCACACATAGTTGTTTCAGGTATTACGTAAGGTTGTGAGAAAAGATTATCATCAAAGTACCGCAAAGTTGAACACCCCAATAAAGAAAAAAAGAATCTTAAATATCTAATATTCAAATATATATTAATATTACCTTTTGCTTAACCAATTTTATCATAAAAAATACAACAAAATAAAGAGTAATAAAATAAAATATTATAGTACGATTCTCACCAGTTTGTTTTCTAGTTTTGGCTCTTTTTTCTTTCTATTGTTCATCGCATGTATTTCCTGTTAAATCATTAATCTTTCATGCTCGCTTACTACGAAATTCAGGTACCACTGAACCCTCTGAACTTTTATCTTCAAAAGAAAAACAAATATTAGCAATCAAAATAAAAACGTAAATCACTAGAATATAATTTATAGTTGATACAACTCAATCTGCAACATACAAGTAAAAGAAAAATATTACAAATGAATCTACAGTATAAATAAACTATAGATATAGATACATTCTAGTTTTGGCTCTTTTTTCTTTCTATTGTTCATCGCATGTATTTCCTGTTAAATCATTAATCTTTCATGCTCGCTTACTACGAAATTCAGGTACCACTGAACCCTCTGAACTTTTATCTTCAAAAGAAAAACAAATAATAGCAATCAAAATAAAAACGTAAATCACTAGAATATAATTTATAGTTGATACAACTCAATCTGCAACATACAAGTAAAAGAAAAATATTACAAATGAATCTACAGATATTTATTTGATATCTATATCTATGTTAGCCGCATAAGTGGTTGGAATGTAGGTTATCTCCTGATTCAACAAAAAGAACCTACTTCGACTGGATGATCTAACAGATTGGAGACAATTTTGCAAATGAATATTTTCTTCCATAGACTCCATGCAATTATTATATACAAAAAACATATTTAGCTCCTTCATAAAGATGTTTTAGTGCGATAAAAGCAATTTCAAGATGAAATATGTAATCCTTTAACTACTTGTTGATGTTCAGATTATGGATGTTGAAATATGTAATCCTTTAACTACTTGTCGATGTTTCTGATTGTGAATTACAACATTGCAATCAAAAACTCAATTTTTGTCTCAATCAGACTTTATCTAATCGAATTAACAAGAATTGAGAACAATCATTTTAAACAGAAATCTTTAAAAGAAGTAAAGACTTTCTTAGATATGTTGTACCCTTCAAGTCACTATATTATTTTTACTGAGTTATAAACATATTGAGACGTCAACAATTTTTCTCATGCTATCAATAAATCATTATTTTCCCCTTTTTGCTTTTCTTTCCTTTGTTTATCAAGGATTCATTAGACAACTTCTCTTCACACTCACTACATAAGGTTTGAAGAAACCAGCATTGAAAATAGTTGCAGCAAATAAAGAGGAAGGATAAAAATTTTGGGGGGAAAAGTCGAGGAAACCAGCCAGAATAATAGCTTGGTGAAATATGATATCGATGAGGGAGCAAAACATGAGCTTTCTACATTTCCACTAACTTGATTTTTAAAAATAAAAACCACCATTTTATTTGAGTATTGTGTTATAAACAAAGAAGATTTTTGGGGAGCAGGGAACTTGCTCTATGAAATATCCTGTTCAAATTTCTATACCTATGACCCTTGTGAAAACAGCAATTTCGGCGACAATTAACACCACCCAAATTGGGGAATGGTGAAAAGTGAACCTCGAAGAAATCTGATGAATAATGATAAATTGCTCCTATTCGCAGTCGATGATGGAACAAACGAAGAAACTAAAGTACAAGAGAAGAACCGAGAGAGTTTCTAATGTCAAAAAGGGGATCTCAAATAGCGAAAGTCAAAAACAATGAACCACAACAAATCGATCGTAGAGGAGAACAACTGACCAATTTCTGTAATTTTTGGTTGATTTCACAGCGTAGTACTACACTTAAATGGAGGAAATCTGTGAAATTATGTGAAATTAGTTAGGCTTCTCGTGAGAGAAATGGCATAGAGAGAGAGAGAGAGAGAGAGAGAGAGAGAGAGAGAGAGAGAAAAGCAGATACATGCAGAATGAAAATGGCCTCAGAGAGAGAAAGGAAAAAGACGTAAAACAAAAAAATAAAAAAAAAAATTGGATAAAAGTTATATGACGTCAGCATAAGGTAAGCATGATGCCTCATAAACAGTAAAGAAGTCTCCTCTTTTATATATTGTAGAGATTCTGATTATTTCAAATTATGCTATCACTTCTCAATTCCTAGACTTCTACTTCTTACCCTAGATTATTATTATTTAAAAAAAAAAAAAAAAGGTTGAACCCTAAC
>CAIGRP010032952.1:0-11431 GCA_903798385.1 Fraxinus cuspidata
TTTGCTCTTTTTCCTTCTCTCTTCCAGCTCTCCCACTATACTTTATTTTTACTTTATTTTGCCACAGACATGATGAACTACATTAAAAATATTGAATTGTCAACTAATATATGTTAGTCCTAGTGAGATGACCAATATATTTTCCTTTGACCAATGTTGTTGGCCATGAAATATACTTGTAGAATCAATATGCCTTCGATGTTGATCTTCACAAAATATCTTGTTGTGCCTCTTTATTAATTTTGATTTCTCTTTTTTATTAATGCTGTGTATTTTTTTTTTTTAATTGCTCTTTTTTCTAATGTTCTGTAAGTTTGAACCTTAACGTTACGAAGGGAATTACAGAAGGAGAATTTACATATTGAGAGCAAGAGTGAGAAAGAGATAGAGACTATACGCAGTCATTTAGTAGTTGCTAATTATAATATTTTCCCTAAATTACAAAGTCTGTACATGAGGACATGTAATAGATGGTAATTTGAGCATTTTGACTAAATTATTAAAGATGCTAATCCCAGCAATTTCCCTAAGTTTTAAAAGATCTATATGAAATACATACTCACCTTCTGAATGATGGCATTCTATAGATATTGGTAGTTGGACTTTGTTTACATATAGTATAGACTTGCTAAACTACTGGTAACTATCTTGTCTTTTCACTTTCCATTACGAAGAATGATTTTTCTCTTAGTTTACATTAAAAAGGTATATATATTTCTTTTCTTTTATATGTATTTGAGAAAAAAAGTATATATTATTCTTTTCTTTTCTATGTATTTGAGAAAAAAAATTGTTTCATGAACTTACTAGGGGTAAATTTGGGTGAGATTTAAACACACACCGCATGGTTAGGAGAATAGTCCAGCAACTCAATGCTATCTCACCAACTGAAGCGTCTTGTTCTCGATTAGTCATTTGTAACATTCAAATCTAAAACGTAAAAGTATTTAACTAATTTTTTGACATCTTCAGGTTATCTTGACTCATGAACATGCTGACGCGGTTCTTGGTTTGGATGACATACGTGCGGTGCAACCTTATAGTTCAACGAATGATATTGATCCGACACCCATCTACCTCTCCCAATATGCCATGGAGAGGTACTTTTCACTTCTGTTGTGATTATACATTTAATTATGATAGCCTTAATAATATGGTTTGGTCTAATTCTTCTTGTTATAAACATGATAAATATGGTTATGTATTGGCTGAGATCATAACTGGTGTGAAAATTGGGTTACAGTACTTGTCAGAAAGCCCACAAATTGCGTTCAACTTCACTCATACTGTTTCTCTGCCTCTGTTGGGAAACATTTTTATTACATTAAATGTTACTTCTACTACATAGTGAAAGTCAAACTTTAATTTCAATCACACATTCAAAATTACCACTCATTATTATCCCCACATTTTGTGGTCCCCACCATTGTTCCTGCTAAAAAGTTCCTAAAAAGTTTATTAATAATCTTTCCCTAACGGACTATTTGTTTTTAATTTTGTGGATCTATGATGAAGTTAGGAGTTCGTTATGGTTTAAGATGTTAGAATACAGTTTTTTATCATGGTCACTCTATTAGCATTATTATGTTAACTGATACGTCTAAAATGGGGAAATGAGGTTTCTCTTTCTGGGGCAGAAGATAGTGTTAATTACTAGGCCTTGATATTCTATAAATTTTCATATATTTGATCAGGTTTCTTTGATTATTTGTTTTGATGGCATGTCTTCGCTATGTGTTTGTCAAGGAAATATGTACATCAATTTGCCACGAGTTTCTTTCTCTCATGCATTATCATCTATGAAACTCTCCACGGTGTCAATGTATATATTTTGAGTTTAAGGTCCTGCTCCCTTCATTAGTTTATAAGCTAGCATATCATGTCGAAATTTTGACGAGCCATCGCTTCTGTTGGGTTTAAATAATGGCATGTGAAGATATGTTCTGTTTGTTTTGTTACCGACGTGTATCTTGTATTTTAAGTATGATTGATGTTTTATCCTACTGATTGTTGATTACTCTGGAACAGCATTGCACTGAAATTCCCGTACTTGGTTAAGAAAAAACACAAGCCTGGACAGGAAATCAGACGTGTGGCACAGCTTGACTGGAAGATTGTAGAGAATGACTGTAAGAAGCCATTCGTGGCATCAGGACTACAATTTTTTCCTTTGCCAGTTAGTTTTCTCCACCATATCTTGGCTTTCTTCTCGCATATTTCAATTATAGATACTCTATACGGATTCTATTGTTTATATGTTCTTTTGGTACAGGTAATGCATGGTGAAGACTATGTATGCTTAGGTTTTCTTTTTGGTGAAAGATGCAGAGTAGCATACATATCTGATATTTCACGCTTTCTTCCACCCACAGAATATTGTAAGCAATTGAGTATCTCCTGTCCTGCAATCCTTTGTTTTTGAATATTGTGTCAATAATCATTGTGTGTTGGTGTAAATATGTATTCACATATTGGACATTTGAGTATTATAAGAATTTTCATGCCCCTTGCAAAAACTCAAGTATTAGAAATAACTACCATTGTTAGGGGGTTTATCTCCACAATGAGATTAATTACCGCTTTTTAAGATGATACATGCTAATTTGTAAAGGAAATTTACAAATTCCATTTTTATATAAAATTATATTTTTAGAAATTGGAAGTTGGATTGAATTGTCTATTTGAACACTTCTATCTTACAATTTTAATGTTTTTAATTGGCAAACTTGTAAGCTAGTGATTTAAAAGTAAATGTTTGTTAAAACTTCCTCCTGGCACCTTTAAAAAAAAAAAAGAAAAACTGAAAAATTCATTGCTTGACTACACTATAATCTGTCTTAAACAACGTATGGGATAAGATCAAGTGAGTATTCTAGATTCCAGGAGAAAAATCTAGATTGATTTAAGTTTTAAGCTTCTAACAGACCGATACATCTAAAACCTAGAAATTGTTATGGTGGATCATCTCGTGTAGAATAATAAAAAAGTAAATAAAGAAGCAGTGAAGAAGCCTCAAATATAGAAAGGTGAATGCAATGTACATCTCATCCCGCTAGCATACATGCAAATTTGAAGCCAATTATTGAGGTAACGTTGGCCATTGCAGACATTTCTAAAGATGGAGGTGGACAGTTAGATCTCCTTATCTTGGACACACTATATAAGGTTAGCCTAGTGATAAGTTATTGGTAAATTTCATTCTTTGCTTATTTCAATTGTTTTTAAGTAAAGCTAAACATCTTGTTCGTACAATACCCACCTCTTCCTGCTTATTTTTAATTGTTCTTAAGTGAAGGTAAACCAACCTGCTATTCATACCATTCCATTTTCAGTCACAATAAAACATTTTAGTATTGACACACTTCGACCTCCTTTTTCTTGTTTGATTCAGTAAGATGCATTTCTTGTTTATTTAATAAGTTGCGGGTGCAATATCAGTCTAATTTCTCTTTTCTCTCATTCCTTGCTCGTATTGATAGATAATAAAAGATTTTTCCTCTTATTCTCCTGACCTTCAAGTATAAATATAGGCTGAATTGATTTATTCCATACTCAATCAAGCCTATATATAAAAGTGTAATCCTATCTATAGAAGGAAAAGGAAAAAGAAAAATCATATAACTAAAAGGAAAAAAATATTAATACCTAGCTTGACTAGGATATAAGCTATATGGATTTATTTCTATAATCTCCTATTCTAACTGGTCATTTTGTTTCATATTCTTTTTTTTTCTTATGTCTCTATTGCAGAAGGGATCTCACAACACTCACTTTTGCCTCCCTCAGGTTTCTTTGGTTCTCACTATTTAATGTCCCTTGGATTTATTTTGTTATTTTTGTGGGAAGTTCTGCTTGTGTTACATTGCCAAAATATTTCTCCAGACTCTTGATGCAGTGAAGAGATTATGCCCAAAGAGAGCTTTATTGATAGGAATGACCCATGAGTTTGATCACCACAAGGACAATGAATTTCTTATCGAATGGTCTAGAAGGTACGATTTATTCCTTATGGGCAGTCCTAGAAAGTAGCTTGGCCAAAAAGGCCTCACAAAGTATACTGAGGATCTTAATCATTTGTTTTTGCTTCCAGGGAAGGAATACCAGTTCAGCTGGCACGTGATGGGCTACGAATCCCTATTGAACTTTAATGAGGTAAGGTTCCATGGATCATAATACAGTTTTCAGAATGGCACTTTTTGTTAGGCAATTGAATTTATAGTTATGTAAACGCATATAAATTAATGGTTACTGTTTTAGTTTAGTGTTAAATTAGTTCTCTGCAGCTGAAACTTCTAATGAAATGACAAATAATTATGAGAACGAGAATCTATTATTATCCCTGCTACTATAATTAAGTTAGTGATTTAAACTTTATAGAAAATTATCTTCAAGTAAAGTATGGCTTCAATTTTGCTTTCCTTTTTTAGGGGGGGTGGGAATGTAGCTTGGAAACAATTCATCGTAACGATCATGTGATGCACATTACTTGCAAAGTGTATGCCACTCAAAAAGTCAAGTGAAACAACAGTTAGGATACATCTCATATGTTTAATGTGTATTATATAGTATATAGATGTTAGGTACTCTGTAGGTAAAGATAATCGAGTAATGTTGTGTTGGGAGATTTTGTTTACTTTGAATTCATGTCACCTCTACTTCTATGTTGCGATGAATCAGATTCGGCAAAGATCACTGATTCATATTGTGCTGGGATATACTTTAATTCTTCTCTCCTTTACTTCTATGTTGCAATGAATTCAGATTTGGCAAAGATCACCTATTAAAATGTTCTTGGAGATTCTGTGTACTTGCTATTCTTGTTGCCTTAACTTCTATGTTCTGTTAATTTGAGATTCGGATTTGGTACTTTCTGGCCTTGAATGGCCTTGTGCAACTGATCTGAAATAGTTTCTATCCTTATTAATCTTGGTGCTTAGATAGTATTGGACATTTCTCAGAAAGAAGATCGAAACTAAAATTTTGTCCATTAAACTGTCATTATGATGTTTGGTGCGGTGTATTAAATAGGATTGAATACTACAATAGACAAAACTTTAACTTTGTTTTCACCTTTAATATTGTACAACCCATCTTACCAAATCGGCAATGAATGTTTTGAATGATGCGTGCAGGTTAACTATGAGCAATGTAAGGCCTGGCCCGTACATATATTTATGTTTTGCTTTCCGATGATGGTAAAACGGGAATAAAACATACAACAATTTGAACAACTGCACCACCATCTCACAGAGAAGCAGATGCAGAAGTGTGATGCATACAGGATTAGCAAATATATTGTGTTTTAGAACACCTCTGTTAACCATAGTACAGTTTCGCTGTAGGCCAAGCAAGATGCAGAAGTGTGGTGTATGTAGTTGGATTGTATAACACTGGAGTACGGTATTCTCTGCTTGGTTTAATATTGTCATGTACACATTTGAATTCTGTTATTTAACTTACATTCAATATTTATTCTAAAATTCCCCTGAGGATTTAGGTAGGTATTATGCTGTCAAGTTAACTCTCACGCATCAGGGCTAGTTATTTACTTGGTGAAATTGTTAATTTTTGCACAAATTCATTTAATTTTATCTTTGAAACTAGAAGCCTGGGATCTGGGATATGTCTCTCATTTCAAATATCTAGTATCAACATGTGAGTGGGTGCTATTTCACATGCTGGCAGTGTATGTATGTCCTACTGGAGAGTGAGTTTCAAGGTTCTATAGAGGTCAATTTTCATTAATTTCTAAAAAAAAAACTTGTAGTGGTGTGCAATATTAATGTAAAAAATAAATAAAGTACAATTTAGGAGGGTGTGTCGGGACCTCTAGGCAACAAGCTTACAAAGAATGATAGAATCAATATAGTGTATGGGATTGACTTTTATGGACTTTCCAAAAGTCTTCAAGGGTCCTAACGTATTAAGGTCATAAATATTCAAAATGTCAATAATTTTAATTACTTCTAAAAATTCTTCGTATAATAACTTTTAACCAGAAAATTGATATAAAATCTCATAAAAATCTCTCATTCAGTTCAAGATTTAAACTCACAGAAAAAGGAAGAAAGAATAAGGGTACGTTCTCTTTGTCGTTTTCAAGCTGTTTTCTGTTTTCAATTTTTCAAAATAGTGAAAACGCGTTCTCTTTCCCATTTTTGAAAACAAGTTTAAAATTTACTAAAAAAAACTCAAAACGACATATTTATCGTTTTGGATGTTTTCAAGCAAAAAATACAAAATGAACCCAAAACACAAAATTATGACCTATGTTTCTCCTTGGTGAGCCGCCAACTATGGAGCCTCATTCCTCCACCTTCCGGCCACAACGCCCACTGGACACGACCACCAATAGCATCGCCTCACTGCTTTCTACAACTTCCAACCAACAATAAACCAAAAAAAAAATTAGATTTAGCAGAAATTTTAGCCCAAAAAACCAATCTGGCGCAAATTGTTTCTGTCGGAAATCCCACCTCCAGTGACGGCCAAGATCGCGCACTACCACTGATTGATTGCCCATTCTCAGATGACTCTAGACATGGACTCAATTTACTCTAAACAACACTTCAACATCCTGAATTAAATTCAAAAACTCCAGTCGTGAAGCCTTCGACACAGGGTCTGAACTTTTCAATTTCTGGCGCCGTCCAATCGACCCATGGTCGCAGACCACATGAGTTGGTCTCTTCTCCCCCTGGTGCATCTTCCCAAACCATGGGTCAAGCCCAATTTGATGAATCTATGTTACTCCAAATATTCAATTCCCATCAAGATTTTAAAGCGAATTTTCTAATGTCAAATGGTCGGGATTAATTTAGTTTAAGCTTTTATGTTATATCAATTGGGGAATTCCATAGTTCTCATTCTCTCAGTATTCCGATTTATTTGTTTGCAGCATGCGTCTGTTTGTGTCCAGAGAAGGAATTGATTTAGTTGTCTTTTCTTGCATTAGCATGAAGTTTCAGCTTTTAAAAGAATTGAACTTCTCAATGGTTGTTATCCTTTTTAACCAGGTTATTTATTTGGGTTTTGAAAATGTTAGTGAAGTTCTCTTCATATGGGTTCTGGAATCTTGACCGGAGAATACCTGGTTGTTAATGAAGTTAACTTTGATCTTTGACTTGGGTGTATCTAAATGTCCACACTGGCACACATGTGAAAGTTATTAGTATCTGGATTGTAGATTAACATCTTTACTATTTTCTCTTGTTCATTGTCATTTTATCTCCAAACATTATCTGATCAAATTAGTCGACATCATGTTGTTTTTATAATTATTTTAATTGCTGATGCAATTTGATGCTGCAGAACAAAAATGCCTCTTTCGAAGATCGATATGGCAATAACACTCGCCTCTATGTTGGTCACTTGTCTAGAAGGACTCGTTCTCGTGATCTGGATCACATTTTCAGTAGATATGGAAGGTAATTGAAACACATGGCGCACTGCAATCTTGTGGCACTGCTCATTCTGCTTCACATTTTGCATTTTCTACCTACTTTGAGAATCCTTGTCCATTTTATGAGTGGCCAAATTATTTAGTTAGCTCTATGGCAGTTTATTATGCTTAACTCATTATTGTTCATAGGATTACCCTTTGAGAGTGACAGAGAAGCTCTCTTGGTAATGGAGAGTACAATGGAACCAACAAGATGGAAGGGAAGCCAGCAGGAAGGAGATTTGTTTTTGTACAAACAGAGACAGGTTGCGTTTTGGGGATGGAGTTGGACCAGGGTGACAATGCACATACTGTGAATGGGAGGTTGCAGCTTGCACTAAACTTTCCTTGTTGTCTCAAAATACTACTCACGTATATCCTTGAAGAGGCTTGCAGATCTACTATGTCTTGGTATCCAGGTCTGGCTGCTTGTTTAACGAATATGATTTGTTGGAATTTCCCAATAGAGCCATTGATTGAGAATATGATTTAAGTTGTATGCTATCTGTTAGTGAATTTTCTTCCTGAATGTTTCTCGAATTAAGTTTGAGGTTATCAGAATTAAATCTTGTATCTCTTTTTAAAATTCGACCTTCTCGCCCTATAATTAAATGGAATAAACATTTAGAAATTGTTTTCAGAAGCATGCCCAACATTGTGTATATGATAAAATATCATTTTAGCCACATTGATAATCCACACTTAAATGTGATAATTTCTTTTTGCTTAACTTCTCCTGAAATAGTATAGCCCCACTTGTTATCTTGTGTTCTGCTGCTTGTTTATGATGATAGTTTCAATACCATTTTATCTCAATCTGTCCCGGATCATATGCTCTTTATTTGTTTATTTCTATCTTGAAGATGGAAAGTGTCCATATTATTTTATCTATATTATCATAATATGTCTTCCTGCAAGAAGTTGAGAAGTATCTTTCTGAAATGGTTGTTTCCAAGGCATAGGTCGCGAAGATCGATAAACCTATTGGTATAGCGTCTTTCCAGACTTCGAAGGACAGCAATGACACCCTAAATTCATGGGCTATGAACTTGATGAAGCTGCTTGACCTTTTTGAAATGAGTTGCCATCAAATCCACAAGGAGATAATGCTCCACAAAACTGCACTTTAAGTTTGAAAA
Source organism: Fraxinus cuspidata (assembly GCA_903798385.1). NCBI lineage: Eukaryota > Viridiplantae > Streptophyta > Magnoliopsida > Lamiales > Oleaceae > Fraxinus > Fraxinus cuspidata. The sequence continues at coordinate 8,581 of CAIGRP010032952.1, forward strand.
ATTATGTAGGGGGTCTCCCTCTGTTCATCGAGAACACATTCCCGAGTTGGAATGTTGTGAGTAATATGATCTTTTGTTGAGAGTGATTCTACTGCAACATGCAGGAAATTGGACCCTTGTTTCTCCTTCAAGACCTCACTTTCTCCTCGAGTTTGTTGTGATGTTATTACCATTTAATGATTCATTAATTTGGACAATCAATATTCATGCTTGCTGCTGAGAATTTAGTAAGTTCACAGTGTTAGTACCTGTTATCTATGTACCATGAATCTGGTGGATAATTTTTTCTATTTTAGTTGTGGAACTTGTAACAATATAATGTTGACAGTGATAGTATATGAATTTTTTAGTTACATGAATTTCTACATGTATCTTTTTTTAAGTTTGCATTTATTGGTTGACTAACTCTTTTTTTTCAGATACTTTTGTGGTTAATTATATGGTGGAAGCCCATCCCACTTTTATTTCAAGATTCACCCACTTCAAAATTTATATGTTATTTAACATTATATTAACATTAAACTATTAAAATTTATTAACTAATCAGATTTATTGAATAAAATATTATAAAAAATATTCTCAAATTTTCAAAGTAAACGCGTTTTCCATTTTTATGTTTTGAGNATAATCAGATTTTTTGAATAAAATATTCTCAAAATTTCAAAGTAAACGCGTTTTCCATATTTATGTTTTGAGAATCAGTGACACAAAACACAAAATGAATTCAAAACTCAAAATTGAAACACAAAGAGAATAGTCCCTAAATGTCTTCAATATATAATATTTATCTTTCCTTTAACATTCTTTCCTCTAACATTTCACGAACCCTAGAGCAATTATATAAATTTCAATATTTTTCTCTCTCTTGACCTCTTATTATTATTGTTTTATTTTTAATATTCTTTGTTGACCTCGAATTTTGTACCTCCAGTGTAGTCAATAGATCCCAAGGTCTCTCACATCCATACAAACCTGATTCCTGCACACTTGTGCAAATTGTTAACCACAAGTGGCTTCTTCCCGTGGGGATGGAGTTGGTCCCATACACTCCGACGGACAAATCAGTGAAGGTAGTAAGTAAATGAGTGTGAGGGGCTTTAGAAGCGAGCCTCCAATATAAAAAAATGGGGTCATCTTTGGGGTTTATGTAGAGAATAATAATAAGAGAGTAAAGTTATAATTTGAGAATCTGAACTTGCATTACATTTGAATGGCGCATTGTATGAGCTTTTATAATGGAATAGAGTGATTGTTGGCTGGCGGATGGAAGTGTACGTGGCCTTATCCATACGGCTGTGACCTCTTGTCAAAGGCATCAATCAATCAAGAGCACTCAATACTAATACCATTTTGTTGCCCATAAACGTGTCATGAGGCTTAGACTTAACTTGGTTGATTGGATTAGGGTGACTGTAGTAGTAAGTTGTCACGTCGATCACATATCAAAGATTGCGTAAATGATCTCCTGCTAGCCCCACTTGCAGCCTATTCTTTGTATAAGGGTTCGGTTATTTCATATCTTTGGGGTTTATGTAGAGAATAATAATAAGAGAGTAAAGTTATAATTTGAGAATCTGAACTTGCATTACATTTGAATGGCACATTGTATGAGCTTTTATAATGGAATAGAGTGACTGTTGGCTGTCGGATGGAAGTGTACGTGGCCTTATCCATACGGCTGTGACCTCTTGTCAAAGGCATCAATCAATCAAGAGCACTCAATACTAATACCATTTTGTTGCCCATAAACGTGTCATGAGGCTTAGACTTGACTTGGTTGATTGGATTAGGGTGACTGTAGTAGTAAGTTGTCACGTCAATCACATATCAAAGATTGCGTAAATGATCTCCTGCTAGCCCCACTTGCAGCCTATTCCAACATATTCCCAAGCCAATAAAGTAGTGGGTCGACCCAGTCAAATGGGTTCAGCTTCAGTCACATGGGTTCAGCCCTTTCATGGGGTTAGGCAAACTTTCTTCCTGGCAGAATGACGTAGAGTACGAGCACATGTTAGGTGCCACATAGGGTATTCTGGGGCCTCGTCAGTCAAGGCATAACAATAGCCCCCGAATTCTAAGTATGAATATTTATTTAATATATGGACTTTGTGATGAGATGTATGTTTTTGTGAGGAAATAAATGGCATCTTCTTTGAAACCTAATACCAGGGGGGTCTTATGGTAAAATTGACATGGCATTGATATACGTCGGGCTGGTTTGCCTCCAATAATTCCTATTGAGAGGATTATGGAGGCGATGAGAGGTTTCCATAGTGCATGGATGATGAAGGAGGGGTTTAATAAACATTAGGTAGAGAGCCTCTTTATGGCCGCCAACCTGTATAAAGGAAAGTGAGCTAGAAACAATTAGGGAGCGATATAAGATCCCTAATACCATTGAATTGTTTGTTCCAAATCCTGAAGAACGAATATGTTTTCCTATGAAGGGGTGTGTTGCTGTAATCGAGGTGATCCTGAGTACGGCGATGAAGTTGCTATTATACCCATTCTTTAGGTATATACTTAGGCAGTATAACCTAATTCCCACACAACTTTTCCCAAACGCATGTAACCAATTGGCATGGGCATTTCTTCTTTGGAAGGAGGTTACTCTTGGCGAGAATATGCCTCCTCACATATTCCAAAGCCTTTTTCAGCCTCGAGCTCCAATGATAGGGAAGATATTATGGGGTGGTATTGCATGAACCCATGGGGCCCGCATTCACCCTTCAACCGGGGTACTTTGACCTCGATAAAGAACTAAAAATCATCTTGATTTTAAGTTAGGGGTTGTTTGTAATACCGTGAAAATTTTCCATATAATTTAATTTAATTGTGTATGCTATATTTT
>CAIGRP010032955.1:0-16229 GCA_903798385.1 Fraxinus cuspidata
CTCTCTAAGATCAAAGAGGCAACAAAGATTCTTGTAATCAACTATTTCGAAGAGAACTTCTTCAGCATTAATCACGCAATGGTATTCAACTTAAATTCATACACATCCTTAAATAAAAATCTAATAAATTTCTAATTTTTAATCATGTGTGTCCTAATGGAAAGACGGTCGATGCTAAAGCAGCTTATGGGACTATCACANACTTCTTCAGCATTAATCACGCAATGGTATTCAACTTAAATTCATACACATCCTTAAATAAAAATCTAATAAATTTCTAATTTTTAATCATGTGTGTCCTAATGGAAAGACGGTCGATGCTAAAGCAGCTTATGGGACTATCACATGACACTACACATCACTTAACAAATCATCATTTTAACTTGTACAGTTCCATGGGCTTCAACTTCGATTGTCTTTTCATCGGGATACGTCTGAATAAAAACTAAAAATTTATTAGATTTTTAACTGAAAATGTGTCTGAAATTTAAAGTTAAATATTGTTAAGTGATCAATGTTGAAGGGGTTCTCTTTCGAAATAGTTGACTTCACGAACCTCTGTTGGCTCTTTGATTTTAGAGGAGTTAGCAAACAATCTTGTTGGTTACCTCAAGATAAAAGACTATTCTTTTTTCGAAGTTTTACGATGATAAAAATAATAAAATTATAGAATAGGAGTACAAGAAAAAAAAATAATAATAAGACTTAAAAATATAAAAATTAATGAAAATGAGGGTTAATTACTTGATGGTCACTAAACTTTGCGTAATATTTTCAGGGAGTCACTGAACTTCAAACGTTTTCCCGTTAGTCATTGAACATTAATTCTTTGATCGATCACTAAACTTTGCGTAAAGATCTCAGAGAGTTATTGAACTTTAAAAGTTTCCCCATTAGTTATTGAACTCTACAAAATGTAATTTCATCAGTCATTAGAAAAAAATTTAAAGTTAAGTAACCCCCCTGAGAAATTACGCAAGTTCAATGATCAAATAAGGAATTAATCCTAGACTTGTTCAGCTGAGTTGAGCCCGTGAAAAGACCGGACCAAGAATTGTCATGTGATCCACCGGGCCCAGTTCATGGGGACTGCCTATAGTAGTGGTGCAGTGCGATTTCAAAACTTTAAATGTAGCAACTACGTCCAACACATTCTAATAAGCCCTTGTTTAATGATCATTATTTTAAAAGAAATGAGTTTTGAATAGTGATTTTATATAAAATGCGTAGTTAAAAAGTAGAAAAAATTTAGTTAACTTACAAAATATTTTATTGTATAAATATGTAATTGAAAATGAGTATGATAATTAAATAGTTTTATTTTAAAGTGAGACAAACATGGCTAAATGTGCAATAGAAAAACCTCCACACTTTCCATTCAAAAAATATGTGACTTGATCAAAATCTCATTTCCGATCTTAATTTGATCAATTTACGAGAGTAGTATGGTCTTTTAACGTTTAATTAATTAAAAAAATAAAATAAAAATATTTATTCACTTTAGAGTGCTTTTACTTTTTCTTAAGTTTAGACTGACACGACCAAATTCTTTTTTTCCTTTTAAACTCAGAGGAGTATTCTCCTTTTTTAATTCGCTTATCTTCTTTCATGATGGGTAGGTCACTTTTAGTTGGGACCAACGATATAATCTAATTTCGAACCTCCAGTTTCAAAATTTTTAAATTAATTAAAATAGTGATTTTGCTTCTTTTCTTAATCTTGGGAATATTTAGCCAATATTTCTATTGTAAAATCTAACCATTTGATAAAAGGTATATATACACTTTTAATATGATTGCATCCCTTCATTAAATTTCTAGATGATTTAACGCATTACGTTAATTTATTTAGGCTTACAAACAATGAGTTGACTTAACTAGATAAGTGACAGATTAATTTAATTCGTGAATTCGATCGAATACAAACTTTAAAATTGAACTTAATAGACAGGGTTAAAGGGAATAACTTGTTTGAAATCGTGAATCCAAACATTGATACTCATCATATTCAAGTTAATAATCGAGATACATCCAATACAAGTAGATTATTTAATTTAGTATAATTTTAATATGTTAGAAATTGAGCTATTTGTTGAATTACGTATCGCTCACATACCACTTGTTAAGAATTAAAGACAGGGAATAATAAGGTAATATGAAAATAATGATCACAAGAATACAAGAGATACGTGGAAACCCAAAACAGGAAAAATTACAGACAAAGGCGAAAAATTCACTATATAATGTGTGATCTCAACTAACCTGCGGGATAACTAAAATATATATTATAAGCCACATATATATAATATTAAGAATCCCTAACACACTAGAAGAATATAATACAAAAAAAGGTTTAATATAAAGTGAAGTCCTAAATTCCAAATACAAAAGGTAAAATTAGTAACGTAATATTTTAGTTGAAATAGGAATCCAAACAATGCTTTGATTCCTTGTAGTCTTCTATTTCTTCAAAACTTCTCCAAAACAAACAACCAATTTCAAAATATACCTCCAAATTAGGATTCGGGTTGTGATTCTATGAAGTCTTCTACTTCTTCAAAACTTCTCTAAAGCAAACAACCAACTTCAATTATACAACCAAAATAGAATTCGGATCACAACCCAATTCTAACATAATTATTAGTTTAATTAGATTAAAAAAAATTCTGGATTCTATAGTTCAAATTAAACTAGTATTATTATTTCGATACTTAATAGCACAATCCTCATGGAACAATACTTTACTTATCATATCATATCACTTGTGATTAGTATACTTGATATTAATATGCTTTATTACTGAATTAATAGATCGATGGCAAGCCGGTAGAGTTCTGTTATGTCAAAAATGAAAGAAACTTCGTCCTCTCCGACCCAGAAAGTACCTAAGAGTCGTAATAATGAAAGTCTTGCATATTTATTACCAGGCTAAGATAATCAATGAATTATTCTTTTACCGTATTGAAATGGTCCACTTGACATTGAACATCCGATAACCATCAAATACTACAAAACATTCTGACTTGGATTATGAACAAGTTTGTTGAGACAATTCAGTCATATCCTGTTCATCATGCCAAACTTGCCCTTAAATTGTAAAGGTTGAGTAATTCATTCAAATGAGCGAAAACCAATTTTTTCTTAAAAATATTTGCACACACCATAAACAAAACCTGTATCTAGCAAAAATTGTGCAGGGAAAAATATATACGCAAATGCAATCCACCATTATACAAAGCAATGATACCAATAACAATACACAACGATATAACTTTTTCCTTTTCTCCATACAATTAAAATAGGAATTCTCTACTCAACTAATAAGCACAATGCAAACAATATAAATACATGAATAATAAAGCAACAAGAAGTTGTAAAACATAGGGATGGCAATTTGATCGAAAAATCCGCGTCTCACGGAGCCGAGGCAGTTTGGGGTCGAGGTTTTGCTGCCCCCTCCGACCCCAATTATCTAGTTATTAACAAAAAATAAAAATAAATTCAAAATTTGTTTAAATATATTTTAGCCCAACTTTTTTATGCTCAAACTCATCAGCACAATTCCAAAATTACTCTAAAAAGTGAAAAAATAAAAAAATATAATTGGGGCAGTAAATGGGGCAGGGACTGTCCCGCTCCATCCCCGTTTCCATCCCTCGTAAAACCCTTTAAGACGAAGGAAAAATCAATAAAATCCACTATCACCAAATAAATATTACAATGTCATCTTCTCGAGACTTGATACCCAAAGTCAAGATAAACCAACAACTAAATAAAGAATACAATCTTGACAACCACAAATTTCATCATAGATGGAATCCAAATAAAACCACTAACAGAATGAGAGAACTTTAAACATCTCCAAACAATCTGTAGTGGATAACAAGCGTCGAAGAAGTCCCAAAAATAATCAATTTTCCCCTCCAAAAATTCACAGGCAACCAATGTGAGCCTGTTTTTACTTGTTCTCTGTTCATTCCCCGGCGGGTATGTGTGTGATTTTCTATTCTTCTATGAGAGCAAATCATTTTTTTTTTTCAGTTGGTGATGACAAATTGCAAGAATAACCCCAACTTAAATTGCAATTCCACTTATGACTAAACCCATTTAATTTCTCATAGGCTTGACCCATTTAATTAAAAAGAAAACCAAAATTTGGCCGGAAGCTTACAAGCCCAACAATCTCCCCCTCCAATCAATGAGAGAGGGACACCCAAAACTCCAGTCTGTCACTTGGAATTAATCCCAACCTCCTCAACACAAAACTCAAGCTTCTGCTTGGTAACAACCTTGATCAACATATCGGCAATCTTCTGCTTGGTAACAACCTTGATCAATCTTAGTTTTTCCTTAGTTGCTCTACGAATCCAATGATAACTCACATCAATGTGCTTGGTGCGAGAATTCTACATGGAATTCTTGTTCGGCTCAAGAGCACTCTTATTGTCACAATAAATGACGTACGTACTCAATTTGCTACACATTGAGCTCTCGAGAAACCTTTTCATTCACACAATCTCTTTCCCTGCTTCGTAACACGCTATGTACTCAACCTCAGTAGTAGATAAAGCTACACATCTTGCAATTTTGACTGCCAAGAAACAGCTCCCTTGCATAAGTAAACAAGTACACAGATGCAGATATTCTGCTATGAAGGCCTCTGGCCATATTTGCATCTAATATACCTTGTCAAAATTGGTTGAGCTCCCCGAAAACCCAAACATTGTGTAGAAGTCCCTCTAAAATACCACATGATTCATTTTACTGCTTCCTAATGAACTTTGCCCGCATTAGATAGAAATCTGCTCACCACGCCAACTGCATGTGCAATATCAGGTCGAGTACATTCAAGCCCAACAAATTGTTCTACAAAATAGTTCATAAAACTGCACATTACTTGTGTACCGTTCATTTTAGCATTCAAAAATATGCAAATATCGACAAAAAACAAATAAAAACTTTAAGAATAAGCAACAGATACTTGTTGAGCTTTAATTTTACAAGTTTTAAGCACATATTTTATTCGATTTCAACGAGGACAAACGATAAATATGTTTTGGCACCAATAATGATAGTTCACTTTCTGGCTCGACAAGAAAACTAAAGGCAAAAAGGAAATAACCAATTATCCAGTGTTGACCATTTTCTCTCCAAAACTTGCCTTATTCTTTCGACTAATATTCCGCTAATACCTGAAAGAGAAATAGAATTATCAGTCAAAATAGACATGATTTCTGTTGCTCTTTTCATTTGATAAACATATTTATTCTGGTTGATCAGAACACAAACAAATTTAAAAAAATTAAAAAATTAAAAAAACTGTCTTTTGTTTTATAATCTTGAAATATAACATATCCATTCATTATATTTTGCCATGAATCGAAGAGTCTCATCCTTACATAACATAATTTTGAAAATGACTTCGGCTACTTTTTCATACGATGACAACAATTATTCCAGTTGAACATAATAAAAAGATAGCGAAAAGTTAAAGAAAACTCTGTTTTTTCATTATTTAAACCAATGATCAAATTCTGGTTGTTCATACTATTACTTTTTGGCCTCAAAAGGCATATAAAGATCGATTTGGCAATACCTGAATCATCTTCACTGATAGGAAGAGGGACTTCACATTACATAATCGGCCAGGCATCCCTAGCGCCTGTTCGTTGGCAATTTTCATCCACTTTTTAATGAAACGTTGGATCGTTTATTGCCGTAATTGTTGGCTCCCTTCATGCTACCAGCTAGACATGAGACCCACTAACGGTATAAAAATGGATTTTAATTTTGCAAATAGAGGAGCGGGCTTATAAAAGTTTATGACATTTTTCGCATTCTCTCACGCCACTCAATAACTATACGCGAATTCAGATGTCATATATCAATAGAAGTTTTCTTTGAACACAACAAAGACTTCTTGAAATTTAATTTAAAAAGACGATCCTTGAATTCAAAAGTGTCAGTCGAGGAACAGTCACATTGATAGTACATTTATCATAACATCCCCATGGACTCCTCCAATACCTTATCACCATACGCTCAAGTTCAATTCACCTCTAAAACCCTAAGGTCTGTTTGATTGCAAGAATGAAATTAAGGTGAAAAGATAATGAATTTCAGGGAATTAAATTATCTAGAACTTGTTTTATTGAGAATTATCAATTAATTGTGTTTGATTAATATAATTTTTTTACCTGAAAAATATTGAAATTTTGGATCTTTTGATGTTCGTGTGACTTTGTTTTTCATGAAAATTGTTCATTAAAGAGATATAATTTGTTACAAATGGGAATATAATTTGTTTCCATTGTAAAAAAAAAAAAACCACCAAATTGGTGGGAAATGTTTTTCCTCAAAAATCAAGAAAATATGAGGATTCACTAGCAAATAAGCCAACCCTCGTAGCAATTAAAAGAAACGCGATTCGGCGCCAGAGTCCCGTTAAACTTTTGATGCTTCATGGTTCTTCTTCACGGGCGTCTCTTTTCCAGGCCACCAATTCTTCTACATTTTTCAAAGTTCCGCTTCCCTTGCTCGTCGACTTACCCCCTACGTAAATCCCATTTCTTGATATTCCCCTATTCTTCTGAAACAGCTCGCTCAAACTCGCATAATGATCCCGATTATTTGGACCATCTTCTTCAACAATGCATCAATGGTAGGAATGATTTTAGTTACGATAAACCGGTTAAGCAAATACACACACAACTATCAGTTACAGCTTCATTGTTCTCCGCTTTCTTATCTGCTCGACTCATTACTGTTTATTCCAAGATAAGTCTTTTGAATGAAGCCCGAAAAGTATTCAGTACCGCGCCAGAAGATTGCTTTTCTAATTCACTATTTTGGAACTCAATTTTGCGTGCTAATATTTCGGTTTTTGAATACAGCGACACTCTTGAATTGTACCTTCGGATGCGTGTACTTGGTTTTCAGCCTGATGGGTTTGGTTTTCCGTTGATTATAAGGGCCTGTGCGATGAAGGGTGATGTTATGTTATGTAAAATTGTTCATTGTCATGTTTTGCAAATGGGTTTTGGAAATGTCCTGCATGTTTGTAATGAACTGTTGGGAATGTATGGAAAGATTGGGCTGATGGAGAATAGTTGTCAAGTGTTTGATAGAATGCCTGTGAGGTCTCATGTTTCTTGGAACACTGTGGTCTCGGGTTTTGCGAGTAATTATGATTGTGATCAGGCATTTTGGATGTTTTCAAGGATGAAGAATGAAGGAATGGAGCCTAACTCTGTGACATGGACTTCATTGCTCTCTAGTTTTGCTAGGTGCGGGTTTGAGGATAAGACGTGGAAATTTTATGTTTTGATGAGACAGAAAGGGGTTAATGCTACTGCTGAATCGCTTGCTGTTGTTATATCAGTCTGTGCTGACAGTGGCTTCGAAGGGTTTCAGAATGGTAAAATTGTTCATGGGTATGTGATGACTGGTGGTTTTGACAAATACGTGTTTGTGAGGAACTCTCTTATACATATGTATGGGAAAAATGGTGTTGTTGAAGAAGCAGAATATTTGCTTGCTGGATTAGAGTCGAAGAGTTGTGTGAGCTGGAACGCATTGATATCTTCCTATGCTGTGTCAGGATTGTGTGACGAGGCTTTGTCCGTGTTTTTGCAGTTGGAAAATGGAGATATATGTTCAATGGGAAGGCCTAATGTGGTAAGTTGGAGTGCTGTTATCAACGGATTTGCTGCAAAGGGGCGGCACAAGGAGTCCTTGGAGTTGTTTCGCCGTATGCAGTTTGATTCAGTATTGGCCAATGCTATCACAATTGCCAGTGTGTTGTCAGTTTGTGCTGAGTTATCAGCTCTGCGTCTTGGTAGAGAAACACATGCCCATGCGATCCGATTTTTGATGAATAGTGATATTTTGGTGAGAAATGGTCTGATTAACATGTACATGAAATGTGGTAGTCTGGGGGCAGGATATTTAGTATTTGAAGGAATGAATTGGCGGGATATATTCTCATGGAACACAATGATCACAGGATTTGGGATGCATGGACATGGTGATGGTGCTCTAAAAACTTTTTATCAGATGGTGAATGCAGGAGTTAAGCCTGACAAGGTTACTTTTGTCGCCGTTCTTTCTGCATGTAGTCATGCAGGGCTTGTGACCGAAGGTCGTGATATTTTTTATCAGATGACTAGAGACTTTCAAATCAAGCCCCAAGTTGAACACTATGCTTGCATGGTTGATCTTTTTGGACGTGCTGGCCTTCTGCAGGAAGCAAGCAACATTTTGAAAAGCATGCCCATGGAACCCAATGCTCGCGTTTGGGGAGCCCTCCTGAACTCTTGCAAAATGCATAAAAATACAGATATCGCTGAAGAGACTGCTTCTCAGATATTTAGTCTTAATTGCGAGGTGACGGGTAGCTATATGTTGCTCTCTAATTTATATGCTGCAGGTGAGAGGTGGGAGGATTCTGCAAGGGTGAGAGTCTCAGCAAAGACAAGGGGTTTGAAGAAATTTCCAGGGGAAAGTTGGATCGAGGTGAAGAACAAGATCCACTCATTCTCAGCTGGAAAATCCTTGAACACGAGGGTTGAGGAACTTTATGGTGTACTTAAAAATATGAAACTTCATATGACAATGGAGTTCTGTGTATCGAACAAAATCTATGGCCCACAAAACTGCTGATGAAGAAGAATATGCTTATTGTTGGCTGCCGCCCTGTCACAAATTGATTTTGTGAGAGTTGTCATAATCAAGCCGATTTGAGAATTGTTGCAGGCTTCAGGTTTGGATTGTAGAACCCTGCCTTGTACATGTTCACCATTGAATTGATAACCAACGTATTCTTCTGTATATATATACTGCTTATACTGTAATGCAAAATGATAATAGCTAGAATCAGAATCTGTAGTTAATGATGTATGTTCATTGCCTGATATTAGAGTAGGAGATTATAGTGTTCTTTCAATAAGATCCGAGCCATGATTAAATTTTCCTTTGAATTGCAGGACAGACGGACCTTAGCTATCTTGTGAAGTCCGTATGTGGATCCGATCAAAGTAACCTGGAAAGCAGATTGCTCATGATAGCAGCATGTTCATGGTTCTTCGCGAGAATTGTTCCTTTAAAACACCCGACAACATGGACGAATTTAACCAAGGATTTATGTGAAGAAATTGAATTCCCCAGCCTAGGCATCAGCAAGATACACTTAAAAGAGTGTTGGCAATCTCATCATCTGTTCTAATGCTGCTAAATTTCCCTATTTTGTATTTCTCAAGAATGGTCTCTCCGCCAAGGATGGAAAGTTCGACAAATTGGGATTCTTTTTGAAATTGGATCAAGCGGTAGAATTAGAGTACTAGGACTAGGGATCTAGATTGACGAACTTGACAATCGATGAGGAGGGGCTTCTAGTAGACGGTGTACTCAAGACCGGTAGAGTGCAAAGCGTTAAATCATCTTGATTAAAAACATGAATAAATTATTTATTTAAAGTCTGTTTGATACTCGAGTACTCAAATCAGAGGTAATTATTGGCGTGCAGTGCTTTTAAGAGAGCTAAACAACGGAGAAGTAATCTAGATGGGAACTTTTTAAATTTTTTTATATGTTTTTATTCGAAAATGTTTATCTTAATAGTCGTAACGCATATAACCAGACTTGGGACTGCATCAAGGATTAACATGAAATTTCACGTAAGAGTTCAGTGACAACTCGTGTTTTTAACCCCGATACTATACGATTAGCATAACTAGCATAAGAGCATCTTATAAAGTAACTTCCTCTTGATTTGAGGCATAGTTAGTTACGAAAAGCACAAAAAGCATTTCGAGAAGTTTGTGTAATGCCTCTTCGAACTGTAAATATATACATCAAAGGAAACTATTACAACCTCACCACTCGCCAAAAGGACAACAGAAGGTAATTAGTACAGCACAAATTGCCCATTGCTTTGTCAGTGTGCAAACAACCTTAAATTCAAACATCCAAACTATAAACCTTACGAAATTTACAAGTCGGGCGCATTTTGTCACCTTCCGAACCATCTGCCATATGCACTGCGCGACATTGGTCTGACTGTGCCTTTAATATCTTCATTTGACCACGCGATTCCTTCATTCCTCGGATGAGCTCAAGCCTAATCGCTAGCCACATTGACTAAAGTTTCATCAGCAACTGGGAAGAGATTGGGCCGAAGCAAATGGTGAAAAGCTTGTGGTAGACTCGCTGTAATGCAGTGGATTAGGTTGATGACTAGATGACCCAATATAACTTGATGAAGCATTGCCCGGACTAGGTATATATGGTGACATGTATCTGGAATTCAGAGGGGATAACGAGGGGTACCCAAATGAGTGAGGTGAAACTAAATAAGCAGCACGGGATCTTTGGGAAGACATGTTCCTAAGGTCAACTGAGCTTTGACTCACACTAAGATGTGAAGATTGATGATGCGACTGAAGAGACTGGTTGTTATAAGGAGTGCTAGAGATGGAATGGGGATGAGAAACTGAAGAGGATTGAAATGATGCTGGGGCTATTTGAATGGCTGGGGATGATGCTAATGATGATCTGAAAGATGATAATACCGAAGATGAAGGAAAAGAAGCAGGGGTAGATGAAAGCAATGGTGTAGATTCTGATGGCGGTGGATCACCAGTACTAGTTCTTGCATCACGCTTGCACACGGGACAGAATGTTCTCCACGATGTTAGCCAAGCATCAACACAAGTTGCATGAAATTCTGTAAAAATTCCGAGATGAAATTACTCAACTACAGAAAATCTACAGAAAAATTACCAAAGCGCAATTAAAAAATAAAGAAGAAAGAAGTGCAACACAAATGACGGCAGATACAAGTTCAGACTTTAATTTTAGTTAAATGTATCATGAATTTGCACTAGGACATAATTCTCTTCTTCGTTATGAAAGGAATAATTCACGAGAATAATCCAGCAATGGTACAGTTTAGTAAATATTGCATAGACAGCCAACTCTTTAGTAATTAGTAATTTTGAAAGATGAAAAGGTTAATCACTAGTAGAATTATAACTATATGTTTTCGAATACTTTCCACTGAAAAATATTACATCCATAACAATTTAGGCTCAACATATAGCCAACCAAAATTTCCTTTCAGTATGTGTTCTATACCTGTACTGGTATCTATAATTTCTATGATGCAAAGAAGAAAGGAGGATCTTTATTACTTCTTGCCAGATAGATTGCATAAAGCCAATTATATACATAGAATTGAAAGATACAGAAGCATATTCATCAAGAAAAAGATACTTCACAATATTTACTTCCTGCCAAAAGTGGGTCAAGAAGGAACATATAGTTTTCTTAGAACTGAGGTAGCGAAGTAAATTGGGTTGAACCACCCGGCCTATAGCGTGCCAAGCATCACTCTACACTGCCTAATTCCCCACATTGTCAATAACTATCACACGCCTATTCTTAGAGTGCTACTGCACAAATGAAGCGACAACTATTTATCAGGAAAAATTGCATCTCATTTGGTGTCCTGCTGAGCACTGGGTCGAGGGGAACCCAAAGAAATCCAGGACTCCACTTAAAATTAATAATCGCGTAGACAAATACCCAACGAAGTTGACAGTACCAGAAGAAATACTACAAGAAGTTACTCATCAGATTGTGAGTATGTTGTTTGTGCTTAAAAAATAAATTTTTAGGAAGTTCTTTTAGTAAAAAAAAGTAACTTAAAATTCATGTTTGGCAAAATAAGCAACTTTAATGTAACAGAAGGCTTACTGTGGCGGCATGGCAGAATTCGGAGCTTTTCTCCAACATTATAGTCTTCAAGGCATATAGCACATGTCTGTGAAGTACAATTATCATCCAGAACAGCTGTGAAAATTAGGCTCGGCATGGCTTTCACCAGACGACTGCTCATCCCATGGAATTCACGTACTCGTGGAGCTTGCGGCCGTTCTCTTCTAATGCGATGCCTCCGGACAAAGAAACAGGTAGCTAACACTGCTGACATGGCAAGTAATGAAATGAAAGATATAGCCATGATTGACCATGCAGAGTTTTCAAGGCTGGGCATTAACCATAGTTCCACGTAAGCAGCACCCGCATATTTTGTCAGGGTTTCACCTGAAGTTTTGGAAACAAACACAGCATGTATTTTTATACCAGCAGCATTTCCTGCCACTGAATTTTCACATAGCAAAAACTCATTAGCCATAAAAAATAAAGCAAATCAACTTTCATAGCTACTTTCATTTTTTAACCAAGAAGCAGAAGCGAAGAGGAGGTGAGAGAACCTTCTACAACCTTCAGCAATTATTTTTGTGTCTTCCTATTTTACATTTTGGTTTGACTAATAAATGATGATGACTATGGCAACAAAAACACCTAAGAGGCCTACTTGTGACTTCATAATATTTTCCACTTCAATTAACTTCTGTACTTTTATACAATCTGATGTGTCAATACTCAATGGAAAAATGTTAATCTTATGGTCCAAATTCCACGAAGAGCAGGAGGACCCATGACTCTCAATCTTTTCCAGTTATGCACTTTGAGCACTAAGCTTATGTTTGGCCCCCATTTTTTCAAAAACTCATTTTTTTCAAAACTCATTTTCAACCACAATTTCTTCCATAAAATAAGTTTACACATAAACCGGAAACTTTTCCTTAATCTTTTAACCGCACATTCTTAAGAAAAAATAACTATTTCAAAACACATATTCTTCCAAAAATGGGGCTTAAACGGGGCAAAATATAATCTTGACATGGCCATGGCTCAAGTACCGACGTTCCAGGAAACATCTTTGTAATCCTATACTGCCCCTCCCATCCTTACTAACTGAAAAGTCAGAATCTTAGACATGGCCAGGGCTCAAGTACCGATGTTCCAGGAAACATCTTTGTAATCCTATACTGCCCCTCCCATCCTTACTAACTGAAAAGTCAGAATCTTAGATTCGATCTTAGTTCTATCTCTTATTCCATAATCCCGTTAACTCCATAAAACAAAGTAGAGAATTTTGAGGGCAAGAACGCTGCCAATAGGGAATATTGCAAACTGGGTAACCATCATTTTAACTTGCAAATCATAAGAAACATTTATTTTTTAGCACAAAGAGAAAATTATTTTGGTGCTACCAAGTAAACAATCCTGGAGTTGCATCATTTGGAGATGATAATGAGCGGTCAGAGATATATGGCAATCCAGAATATAAGATGGTGCTTATGAGCTTACATTTCAGGAAAACCTAAAACACAATACCCATAATACACATGGAATTTTCACTTATAAGCTATTGTTCAATGGGCATCAATAATCTGCCAAAATTATGAAGAAATACCACAAGATGAGGGAAAGAAAATATAAAACTAATTCATTTAATAGTACATTGGGAAAATCATGTTAATCTCGTGTTCCGAACTTGTGGATCACATGTTTTAATATTGCAGAAAGATGCGATGCCTAAAACTTCTATTGAAAAAAAACCAAATTCATAAAATAATATAAGCAGATGCAGGGATGAAAAGTCATTACTTGCAACTAAATCACCATTTTCACTGTCATAGACAATGGCCGCTTTGAATCGTGCAGCTTGTGCTCTTCTGACTTTATCATCAAAGCTACATCCGCCTCTAATTATCAACACAAATGGAGACTTGGTATCATTCTTTTCTGAATCGATTTTATTAGTCAACGGCAAGCATGCATCCAAAGGTTCCGCCACATGCAATGTGCCAGATATCCCAGAACTTTTCACCGATGGAGCTGAAATTCAGGCATAATATCAGTAAGCGTAGAACAAGTAAAATAAGAGACGCTAGAAAAAACTCACACACACTAATACAGGAATCGAATTCAAATTTTTATCAAACTAGTTCATGGTCTTTAGCAAGTGGAGATTCCTACGAATGGGAAAACAAACTAGGAATAGGTTTATCTATCTAGTAGAATATCCTGGCCATAGCCTACTAACTGCGAAACTTGCAATTACAGATATGTTCCGTTGAAATAGAATATTACATTGGCGTGAAAAAGTAAAGGAACCAAAATTTACTTTGCTAATCTCAAATAGTGTTCTTTAAACCATCTTTCTTAAAAAACAGGCAATAAACCAATTACTTCACCATAATTCAAGCGAAAAAAGACATTATCTAAAGCAGTAAATCGACCGGTGCAACTCAATCAACTCTATTACAGATTCCACAATTCCCAGCAGAATTTAAAATCAACAATGGGGCAAAAATCATAATTCGATTCCGAGATATCCATATATTCACCAATCATAGCCAAGAAAGAAAGATAACACAAACCATGCAGCTCGAATTACTCAAACAATTTAAACAAACCCATGACCCAGATTCAATATTCTTTATAAATCATATCAAACAATCAGTTGCCCCAAATAAATAAATAAATAAAAGATTCAACTCACCGAAATTAGCTTCAATGTCTTCAAAAGACAAGGTAACATTATTCCCAATCAAAACCACGTTTCCAAACGCCGTAAAAGAACCCATTAAACAGCAACAAAACCACAAAAACACCCCGAAAGTCACCATCTTTACCCGATCTTATTGTAACTTCCCAAGATCTTCACAATCCCACAACCCCCAAAAATAAAAATACACTTTCAACTATGATTACAAAGGTTTTTATACTGAGAAATAGAAACATCAGCTTCCATTATTCACTATAATTAGGGTTTTCCTGCGATTCTTTTTTTTTTTTTAATTTAATATTTGGAGTATTTTTAGAGTGGGTGTGTTTTTTTGTTGGTGTGCTGTAATGATAATGCTTAGGTTGCATGAATATCCTTTTAGTACATCCCCGAACGGCAACAAAAAAAATGATAATAAATAAATAAAGAAAAAAAAAGAGAAATAATTGCAATTTGTAATAAAAAAAAATAGTAAATAATAAAACTCTTTTGACTCTAGTGTCTAAAAAAAATAAAAAATAAAAAAATTTGACAGCGAGTCTCAAAAAAGCTATTTGTAAACTTCGCCAAACATTCTCTTAAATATCTTCTCACGGTAAGTTATACTTTAAAATTGGTGTGTTTAATGAATATTTTTGAAGAAAAAATGTATTTTGAATAATGATATGATGAAAAATATGTAGTTAAAAAGTAAAGAGAAGTTATTGATGTTATGAAAAATATTATTTTATTGAAAAATATGTGGTTCTTTTACTCAAAATTTTTTTACACAACCAAACAAGCGTTAAGTGTACTTTTAAGTTCTTAAAATTAATTTTTTATGGAAAAAGTTTTACACATTAAATGAGTAAATTTGAAAAGTAAAGTTTGATTTGAATGACTCGAGATTTTTTCATCAATTACTAATAAATTCTAAATTAACTTATTTTATTGTGAATGATAATCGGCAATATGGTCAATTTATCATGAAGAAAACGAAAATGTTGAGTTTTTTTCAAGATGTTATAGAAAAATTAAAAGAGAAAATAATAATAATTTTTTTAGTAAATTCAAAATTAATAATGCAAATTGTAATTTTTCGCTCGCTTCAAATCAATGCCTATATTTTGCTAAAATTATATAAAAAGAGTAAAGTGTATTAATAAATAATAAATAATAAAATTGGATCGATTTGAGAGAGTTTATACCATTTCATAAATTTATACAAAAAATGGAAAAATGTGTAAATTTTGTTAGATGACAATTGTTTAACTTTGGCATTGGCTTGTAGCTCGAGCTAAGAGGTTAGTCCATTTAGAGGCTACCAACTTCATACTATTAAGGTAGTGTTTCCAATAATTGAATTCTTGACCTCTTTTATAGAAGTTTTGAGGTTATTTCTAGTACCACTTCGTAGCATGAAATCGATAGTGTACAAATGGTTATCCTCATAGCGTGAGATCTAACGTGGACCATACAAAAAAAAAAAAAAAATGGAGTTCAACAAAAAAAATGTTAGCGTTTCTATTGGACGTCATTTTTCAAGATTCAAAGGGAGATTTGGTGTTCAGTTCCTAGAATGCCATGAAAGTAGTAGGGCGAGCCATAATTAGTATTACTTCTCCTATATTTGATAATATTCACAGTCTTGATACATAATTACTTAATCAGTGATTATTAAATTATTGACATACATTCCCTCTAAGAGGGTACTTGATTAATCCACAAGGTAGGTGCATGGTTGCAAAAATTTGCTATTTTTTATAATATTTTAATTCAATTGTCCAGAGGTGCCGCAACAGTTGAAGTGTGATAGAGACTAGTGCAATTTG